>JAAAKQ030142055.1:0-13206 GCA_010016005.3 Zanna intricata
CCCATATTACCTTACTGACTTGCACTATTTATAGGTTAACTTGCTTACTTTCTAGGTCATCCTTATAGGTTAATAGAATAACAAGTTTATACTGCAGTACCTTTTGGGCTGAGAGTAAATTTACCACCTTTTTTGCTGGGTTTTATGGTACATCAATATGATACACGTGGGGCTGAGCTATAATTCACCATGTAACAATTTGTTACATTTTGGGCTGAGTGTTAACTATCTTCAATTTTCTTAAGTAATTTACATTTAGAATTTTGAGAATCACTCTCAACTCTATTTAACAGACCAGATATATGGTTCCAAAAGAATTACTCTCTCCACCTTCTTTACTAAAAAGTCTTTTTTTGAATGAGGTAACTGTTATTATTTATGTAGTTAAAGTATTTTTTGTAACAAAAACGTTTAACTGAGGTGAAACAAACTACTATTTTTTACTACCATTTTTCATTTTTTAATTTGCATAAAAAATTTAGGTGTGTGTGTGTGTGTGTGTGTGCACATACATATACACATACTTACTTTACATTAAAAAGTTAGAAAATAAAACTGTCAAGCCTTCACTTGAGTTCAGTGCATAAAAATCTTAATACTGAATACTATTAATGTATCTTCTTATTAGTACAATGGTTGTCTTGAAGTTGATGGTCCTGATTCTTCTTCAATTTAAAGTAACAAGCTTAAAAAAATGTAAATGTTATTCTTGTTTTGCTCTACTACTGTACTGTTTTTTAGTAACTTCTTGACGCATCTCTTTCATAATCATATAATATTTTTCAAATTCAGGGTTAGCATCAATAAACTGCATCATCCTTCATCAAGTTTGCAATCTTTCATTCTTCTTTCTAGTTTTTTATGTCGCTGATAATCTTGTCTTCAGTCAAGTTATGGTAACCAACATAATCTTCATCAATATGCAACCATTCTCTTTTAGTGTCAGTAGCTCCAAAAGCATTTTAAAAATCTTCATCTTCTAAACCTTGCATTCAAATCTCTGGCTTTATATTCTTATTCCATGCATTGCACAATGCAGATAATTTTGTCTCATTCCAGCAATATATAAAGTATCTTTGGTACTTTTAGTATCGTACTCTTATTTGTTTAATAGTCTGTTCACCCTATTGTCCAGTTCATCTTCATTTTAATCTTATTTTGTTAAGAATCTGTTCACTATTATTTTTCCAGTTCATTCATTAAAAAAAATGCCATTCATTTGCCTAGTTATTTATGTCTGTAAAGACTTTTGCAGTTGAGGATCACTCTCTGATCTACTGGTTGGATGAGGGAAGTTCTGTTGGGAAGCATAAATAAATGTTTCGTCTAATATCCTCTTATCTAATTTTCATGAAATTTTTTTGAAATTTTCTGACTCCTGGAACAAATGTATTAAACTAATCAGAAAAGATTTTCTAACTACACCATGCAGTTTTGTTTGCGCAGTAAGTAACTGGAAGACTGTCTACAACATTCTTAATTCCTCTTGGCTTATTAGATTTAACAACTACAGGTTTGAGACTATGAGATAGAATTGCACACAACAGAGCGGAAATTCTTAATTTACATTTCGACCTTGTGTAGAATTTCCTTTCAAGTTTTTTTATTTTCATTGGACACTTATATTAAATGATAATACAAAATAAAGATTAATGGTTAAAGAAAAACTGCTTATTAAATATATAAAAACATTAAAAATAAATTATTAAAAGAATACACTACACATAAACAATAAATGTTTTTGGTGTGCTACAAATGTACTTAATATTAGACAGTAACAACACATGACACTACCGGCATACAAGTATGAACCAAACAGTAACTGATCTAAGGGAAGTTAAAAGAATACATGGCAATACTGAAATAAAAATTAACTAAACAATAACCAGTATAGGTGAGGTTGAAGGCAAGCTCAGCAAACATAACTCACAAATTTTACAAAAAAAAAAAAAAAAAACATTGTTCAAATTTATTTATTTTTAAGTGAATCATAAACAAGCAGATGTTTCACTTTGCTTGCAATTTTTTCACAGTTCCACTATCAAAACACCTAATAATGTTCAAGTTCTGGTTTTAAAATACATACCCGATCCCAGAGAGGTTGTAACAGTAATTATAAAGATAGTAATTAAAAAAAATTTGATAAAAATTATCTTTTATTTTAACATAATACAGTTCTTTGCAATGGAGTAAAAATAAACTTACATTTCTGTACATGAATTCATAGCATAAAATTTTCACTAAAGTAACGATTTACAAAATTATACTGCACTATCAAATTAAATAAAATATTTCCTAAAGATGTTGATAATCTTGTGAAAAAAAATTATTCTAAAATTATTATTTGTACTTATATTTATAAGTTCATGTTGAAGCTAAGGAAACAAAATTCAATATATCACATAAAAATAAAAAAGCAACAAATTCTTACAATGAATAACACTAACTTTAAAAACAATCTTAGTTTAATAGAAAAGGAAACACTTCAATACTACTAAAACATATTTTTAAACAAAAAAGCCATTCCATGGGAACGAAAGTGCTTGTCCAAAGCAGTTTTTGATTCAAAAACTTCATGGCACACTCTACAAGTATTAACAGATTTGGATTCTTTCATGATTTCATCAGATTGTACTTCTGTAGATTCTGGTATGCCATCAACAGACTGTTTATTATTTGCAATATAACTATCTACATCTGATATTCTATGATTAATTATCAAGTGTTTTTCAAGAGATGGTAACACAACAAAACATTCACCACATTCAAGGCACTGAAGAGCATTTGGATCAGTTCTATGACAAACAACATGATTACGCAATTCTTCTTTTTCAGTAGCAACAAAATCACATTTAGAACAGCTGAATTGGGTTTTTTCAGTCTCATCTGTAACAATTAACTGGCCACTTTCAAAAGATTTAACTTCTGAAACTTTACTTTTAAGCTTTACACATCGTTTTGGTTTTTTCTTTTCAGATGTTAATTGTTGTTCTTTAGGTTCATCATTATCAATTTCTTTTTTTATGATAACTGGCTGACTATTTAAAGAAATTTTCTTTTTCTTATTATATTTTTCTTTTATTGTTTCTGCAGTAGTGATTGTACTTGATCTTTTATTATTTTGCAGTCTATTATCTATAATTAACCACTCATTAATAGATTGACCCTCCAGGTCTTTATGATAAGTTTTAAAATGTTCATAAGTTGCTTTTAAATCCATAAAATTAGTAGTTTTACATATTTTACACTTATATCCTTTCATTTTAGCTGCTTGCAATTTACTTCTATTATCTGTCTTGCAATAATCAGACTGTTTTGGTGCGCCACAAGGCCTTACACACTTTTTACAACAAAGTGACTGATTTTTTCCAGGTAAAATAACAACTTTTTCCTTTTTACATACTATACAAGACTCAACTCGTGGCTCTCTTAAGGGTTCTTCACCTTGAAAGCCTTCTAAACTTAAAGGATCAGTTTCGTCTTCAATTATTTCTATTTCATCATCGTGAGGTAACTTTCTTTTTTTACTAGGTAAGATCATTTCTTTTTCATCTTCATCATTTTTATCAGCATTATCATCTCCAAGTACATCATCTGCATTAACTTCATTTGTTGGAGAAGCTGGTGGGCTACTTATAACAGATTTAATGATACCATCTCTTGTATCGCATTTCATTCGGTGATAAATCAATTCAGTTCTTTGAAAAAATGTAAACTTACATGTAGGACACTGATATGCATATATACATAACTTTTCATCATTTACATGCATTTTCATATGCGCTAAAAACTTCTTTTTAGGAATTAATTTCTCTGGACATAATCTACATTGCTGGTAAGAATTTGTTTGTACGATAATTCCCGGATGAGCTTTCTCTTTGTGTTTTTCAACAGCTTTTGCATTTACAAAAGCAACAGGACAAGAACCACATTTGAAAATTGATCTTACATGACGGAATAATAAATGCTGTTCTAGAGCAGCCAAACTTAACTGCATGTTACCACATAGTGTACAAACAAACCTAACACATTTAGTTAAGTGACAACAAGTATACTTTAAATGCATCAAAAATCTGTCGTATATATGAAATTCTATTGCACACTCAGGACAACGAAATGGTTTTAATTTCATATGTATTCGAAGATGCATTCTTAAAGCACACTTAGTAGGTAAAATTAGTCTACAGACATTACATTTTAGACTTTCATCACCAGGTTTATTCAGGTTTTGAAGATGTTTCCTTAGACTATACCTAGCAGTAATAATCATATCACATTCCGGACACTTGCGTTTTCCTTTTGGTTTTGATTTACATTTTTGATCCAACTGTTTATCAGTCTTTAAAGTATCTTCAACTGAATCATTATTTTGATCCACAATGTCACTAGAAATAATTTCATTACTTTCTGAAACATTCTGTATGCATTCAGTAACTGTAATTTCTACATCATCCTCCTCAGTGGGAATAGTTTGATGATTCACTTTATCTGGAATGCCAGTTTCTCTACAGTTTATTTCACCATCATCTTGTACATCATCATCGTTTGTAGGTTCAGTTCCTTTATCTAAGCTGTCTCTGAGATTAAGAATATTTGATGGAACTAATTTTGGTGTAGTCTGAACTACCTTACTTAAGTTAGTATACTGTTTTCCTTCTACATCAACATTATTTAAATTTATATTATTATTATTACTAGGAACTGATTTTGTAACTGATGTAACTGTTGATGTACGAATATCATTAGATATACTACCAGCAATTGGCTGACTGACTGAAATTTGAAGTGGTGCCTTTATGACTGTTGAAGTTGATGACTGTGTTGATTTATCAGTATCTTCATCATCCAAACCAAATTTTATTAGTGATTTTGGAAGAGGTTCAATAGTTAAACATGACATATCTAAATTTTTTATTAACTGATTATGTGACCTGATGTGCGCCAAAAACATACATCTGTTATACATGTTCAAACAACAACTGCATGTTCGACACCAATACTTAATGAGTACACTCTTTCTAAATCTGTGATGCCGTAAACTTGATTCAAGGACGAATCTGAAACATAAAATATTTTGCTTTATGAATAATAAAATGCTGTACTTTTGTTTGCAACAAAAATCTTTGTTTATTTAAACTGCCAAAAAGATCATATTTATTTAGAAAAATAATTCTCACCTAATTTGCTAATTAAAAGTTTGAATTCCAACTTATCTGATTTCATTTGGTTATATAAGATGTAAATATATTTACATTATCTTGTCTTGCTGTTCTGAATTATGCTTCCAAACCAAACACAACACTAACTTCTAAGGACAAATGAAAGAAGCTTTACACAAAAATCATGGATATACCACTGACAGAAAAATCTAAGAGCTTTGACAGTAGGGGGTCAGCCTACAGTGGGACAATTACAGTGCATTTTCAATTTCAGTGTCAATCATAATCCCCCTAAAGTATGAATGAGAGAGCTATACAGTCAATGGAGATTTGTTAGTTTGGCCCTCAAACAACTAAAAAAAATTCAAGAAAGACTGGAGGAGGATTCAAGCCAGGAAAGTTTAGAAGAAATTAGTTGGAATATAAAGGTTCATTATATGTTGTAAACTGTGGTACGAGCTGTGATCAAGTATCCGACCTTATTTTTTATTGTGGTAACCAGTATTAGCACGGTAGAGAATCATTGTGAAATGTGACCTTGATTCATACTGACTGCATATGAATTGCTGTTTTGCTGTACTGATCTGTCGCTGCTTAATAGCCGTTAAAGTAAATTGTGCGAGTAATGGTTGTCATTTTCATTACTATTCAAAATTACTGAATGGGTTGTTGTATTGAGAATCTGTATTAAATTTTGTCAGAAATTTGATTACCAACAGAGATAATAAGGAAGATTCAAACAGCTTTTATTGACCAATCTATGGGTATTACAAAAATTAAAGAGTGGTACTGCTGTTATCAAGATGATTGGACATCTATTGAAAGTGATAAACATTCTGGCAGACCTTCCCCCAGCAAAAATCTCAACAACAAAAAAAGCAAGCAAGTTCGACAGACAGTGTTGAACGATTGCCAAAAAACAATTACAAAGCTTGAAGATGAAGTAGGAATTTCATTTGGCTCAGTGCAAATCGATTTTAACAGATCCTGGGATGTGGCCTGTAGCAGTAAAATTTGTCCCAAACATTCATGAACAAAAGGAAAGCTGACTCCATGGTTCATCAAAAGTATGCTCGATGACCAAACTATCAGTAATGAGTACTACATGACTATTCTTAATCAGTAAAGTATGCAAGAGATTACAGCTTTGAGAAAATGGCAATTGGAAAATTCATCATGAGAATGCTCCAGCCTCTGCATCCTAACTTATCCAGAGATTCTTGGCAAAACACAGCTAGGAACAACTTCAGTAGGCTCCTTAATAGCTCCTGCAATTTTTGGCTATTTCTTTAGATTAAAATTTAGCTTAAAGGAAAGAGATTTAAAGAAAGAGAAGAGATCAAAAGAAATGCAACATGAGAAATGAAACATGGTACTCATTAAAAATTAATTTTCAAATGGTTCCAACAATGGAAAAATGGAAAAATTTATGAGATAAGTTCATTTCAACAGAAAATCTATTTTGAAGGGTACTGAACTAAATAGGCAAAGTTTTTTTGTCCAAATCAACAAATTCAAATCAAAGTTTTGACAGAATTTCTTAGTCTCGACAGAAATAATAAAGGAAAAAAGGAATGGGAGCGAGCATAGAGAAAAACATAAAGATTCCAGCGCCTGATTAAATATTGAGACCATATCATTTTAAAATTATATACATTTCATTTCATAAAATTAAAGTGATCGATTCAAAATAAATTTTCTTACATGCTGTCATAATTGAAAAACTAAATAAATAAAATGAAAATAGGTTTTAACCAAAAAACAAGTTTACAAAAATTTAATTAGAATTATGCATTGATTACTGAAATAAAATATAAAACTGAGGCTAACAAATATTCATCTAATTTTTGTAATAATTTTTAAAAGACATGAATAAAGCTCGAGTATGATAGAAATTACAATTTCACTATTTAGTGATGTGAACTTGTGAAGGGAATTGCAAGAAAATGTAAAAAGAACTGCTTTTTTATTTATAAATTAGCGACACACAGGATTAAACATGGAAACCAACTTGAACATCTAAGAGTTAAGATGCAATTCAAAATGCAAAGTAAATATATTGTGCAGTAAAAATGCCCAATCACAGCACAAATTAAATAGCAAACAGGAAAGAATGGCCAAAACCCAATCAGAGCTAGGAAAATTACTTAATTCTGAACCAAAATTCAATGTTTAAAAATAGTTTATTCTCATTATAAGTTGTTTACGATAAACTTTTTTTTTGTAATTTTCTGCTTTTTTGTAATAATTATCAGTGAAGGCAGCATTACTGACAAAAATAACCATTTAGTAGGTATTTACAACCTGAATAACAAATAAAACAGTAATGTACAGTACAGTACGTAACGTATGTGAACACAGGTATGTGTTATAAAGGATTAACTTTTTTTCAATTCCTAAGATAATGTAACAACATGGCAAATCCAAATGATGTAATGATTCATGCCTTCTACATAACACAGGATCTTGTTTAAATATGAAAATACACAAGTCATTTACACTTGCCTGTGTTAAATAATAAATGAAGTATTGTGATTGCAAAAAATTTTAGTTTTCAGATTTCAACGGAAATACCTATTTTGACCCATCCCTGAATCCATTTTGACTAGTTTTGTCATGACGTGTGTAAGTGTGTATATATGTACATACATATGTAGCTCGCTGTAAAATTATTAGCCGTAGGATGTTGAAATTTTGGACTGTTGTTAAGATCTAGTGCACCTTTCCTTTTGATTGAAATCAACGGAACCCAAAGGTGTCCAAAAAAACCCCAAAATCCAAAAATTTTGGATTTTTTCTTAGCTGCAGTAATACGCCCTCATTGAGAGCTACTCAACCATATATCATAAGCGGTACTTATTTTCATTGGTTCCAGATACAAATAAAATTTTAACTAATGAAATATTAGGATCTTATAAGGGGAAGGCACAGCGGTTCATATCTCTTTTTTTTACTTTATTTTAAATATATTGTTTTATTAATGATTAATAACCTCTTCATCGTAAAAACTTTTTTACATTAAATAATAGTTCAATAATAATTATAAAATAAAGGTCTGAAAAAATATCAGAAGTTGTTAATGAAATATAATTTTATGTAATTTTCATTTTAAAAACACGTTTATGTAATTTAGTAGGTGTATAAGGAAGTGGTGTAGTGTCCACATCAGATTTATTTTTATTTAGTTATATCTATATTTTGTTCTAAAATGATAATTATAATCCTAAAAAATTAAATAGATAAGAGAATTATATCTTTTCCAAAACTTTTCTTAAAATGCAATTCGTATTTTAGAGGTGAAATACAGTTCACAATTTAATAAAATGTAATGCAATACCTCAAATCCTCCTCTTTATCAGGAACAAGTGTAGTTGAAGTATCTAGACTTCTAAGTGTAAATTAATCAAATAAAAATAAAATTATTCAATATGAAACTTTTATGACACAAAAAATGGTATCAAATGTTGACATCAAACATTCAATTCCATTGAGTTTGCCGTATACTAAGTACGGCAAAGCAAAAATATTCTCAATTAACAGCAATAAAAAAAAGAGTACATTTTATAACTATATAATTATTACTTTGAATAGAATACTTTGAATATTAGTTTGAATAGAATTTATTACCTAAACTGGCTAAAAATTTTAAATGAACTGAGATAACATTTTGTACACAATTTTACTAGAATCATAGTAAGGGGAAGGCATATGAATATGCCTTCTACGATATACCTTTTATGTAACGTCCAATTACTTAACCACCTTTTTATTTAATATTTTTGTTACCTTATTACTTTTTACTTAATATGATTACTTAATTGGTCTTTATATGATACTTTTTTATGAGTTTCACGTAATTATTGTCTGAATGGATGGATAGAGGATGGACATAGAAACCAATATTACAGCACTGTCATTCTCTCTATGCAGAAAAACTAAACGTTCAGTATTTGTTATCAATAAAGAGGGAACACAGTAAGTAGAAATAAAGTGGTCACAGTAAGAACAAAATAATCAATGGGGAACTGCAGTTTATAAACTATAACAGAATATCAATGATTAATATTACCAAAAATAAACTAACAATCAACATCTAAATTACCTGTCATTACAATCCAAACATGAATAGTATTCATTGCAGTCTACAGGTTTATAAATTGGAACTTCTCTTTCCAGCAACTGGGATTTTAATAGATTCAAATTCAATTCAATATGCTTTGGTTGTTTTGATTCCATATTTAAAGTAGATCGTTCAAGTTTTTCCCAAGTTTTACCGTTACAGTTTTTGTCTTTTATCACATGAATTTGTGGAGTGGTAGTATTACCATTCTTGTCTTTTATCACAGTAATTTGTGGAGTAGTAATAGTTCTTGTCACCGATTGAATTTCCCCGGTATTAGCATTCAGCTTATTTAGAACATATTTAACTTGAGCATTATTTGGTGGTGGAGACTTTAACCGAACAAGAGTATTTTTTGTTTGTGTTTTCAAATCAGGAGACATAATTATAACAGACTGCGCATTTGATCCATCTGGTAATATATACAAGTTATCATTATTTTTCTTTGTTATTGTGACTGTATTATGATTTTTTGGTAACCTATCTGATACAATTAATTTGTCTTTTGTATGATACCTGAAATTAATTTTTGGTAAAATCTGTCTTCTTTGTATGAAGGGTTTTGTTCCAGGTTTGATAGTAAGTAGTTTAGTTGAAGGATCATTGTTAACTGTGCCACTTTCACTGTTAATATTTCCTACTTTAGTCAATGATAATAGTGGTACTGTCATAGTTTTATCAATATTTTTATCTGAACTAGCATCTGCACTTTCACTATCACTTTCATTAGTTTCACTTATTACAGCACTGTCATTACAAGGTTTATTAATTGAATCTACACCATCCTTACTGGCTGTACTTCTTAAAAGCGGTATTTCTGAAACTTTTACACATTCTTTATCATTTTCATTATTTGTGTTGTTTGCTTTAAGATTCAATAAACTAGAAATTTCTTTATTTTTTGACTCACCTGTCGCAACAATTAGTTGAGGAGAATTTAGAACCTCACCACTCATACTTGTGTTAGTATTAGCACAGTCTGGCATAGTGTAACTGTTGCAAGTTTTACTTTCATTTACAGAAGAATCCTGCTTATTAAAACTAGTATCAATCAATTCAATATTTTTATTAGTAGAAATTTCATTTGATATTTCTTCAACTAAACCACTACTACTACTTACATTCTTTTTCGATTCAGTGTGAGAAAATTCTGGATTGATAGATATGCTATTTAAATTATCGTTAACTGAAGTTTTAGAAGTAACTGGCTTTGTTTTATCACTTTCTTCTAAATCTGGTAATTCAATTCTGCCTTGAACACATTTAAAAATTCTAACACTATTTTCTTTTACAATCAGATCATCTTTTAATAAATTTGATAAGGGTTTTATAGACAGGCTCTGTTTAACATGATTTACACAATTATTTATATTATCAGGCTCTACATGATCTGAACTGTTTAAACTGATCGTATTCGACTCATTTTTAACTGAATTATCACTAACTGCAGGCAATGAATTAATTTTACTGTCTTCAGGATTATTCAACTGATAAGTACTTTTTGCATCAGTTTCACAATTAGAATTAATACTATTTTCACAGATTTCCTTCTCCTCTTCTTCCACCTCATTATTCTTTATAAGTTCAATATCACATTTCTTATTTGCAACATTTGGAATTATAGTTTCACTGCAATTATAATCATCATCATCATCATCATCATCACTTACTGTCTCGACTTGAAAATCACTACCACTAGACTCATCATCACCACCACAGTAATTATGATCGTTACCTACTCCGCCATGAGGAATTAAATCCACTTCCTGAAACGTGAATACACAAAATTATTAGCATACATTAAAACTGATAGTAAAAATGAATTGAATAAGATAAAAATATTAAGGAAACATCAGTATAAATTACAACTATGAGCATAAATATATTCAATAAATTGAATGGTAAAAAAAAATTTAGAAAACTGCATCTTTTTTCTTTTCTTCTATGTTTAGTGTTTTTGCAGACAGTTCTGCTTCAAGAGAAGATATATGAAAGTACGTACAGAAATCAAGATTAATAATATACATAAAAGATATAACAAATAGAAAAGTATGTTTACCATCTTATTCACTATGCAGAATGAATTATACTACTCCATTTTAGTCTATGGTAGGTAATAACTATTTTTTATTAGTACCATAATCTGAATATATTTTTAAACCTAAATATAAATATATTTTTCTGAACAAGTGTTTATTTATCTAATTCAAATAAGCGGGTATGAACTCCATGAATACAAAATCACATAAAAAACATAAGTAATTAATAAAATTATCATTCTTAAGTTAAAATAGCTCTTGATAAGTTATTAATAATACTTAATCTAGTATTATAAATTTCTAGCCAGCTTGAGTGCTCATTACGTAGCAAAGATAGCCTAGAAGTAGGTGATCTATGTGAATCGATAACATAAAAATATCGAGTTATGTCTAAGCAGTGTAATTGGTACATGAAAGTCAACAAAGTTGCAATAGATTAGGGCAGTCAAACCAACTATTCAAAAAATTTTTAAGCAAATATTAAATTTATCCTTGCGAGAGATTATTCATCATTTGGTATTTTTGACAAATTCATGATAAGAGAAAAGTTATGACTAGTAAAGTGCACAGATATGATTACTGTGCACAGTAATGTAAAGTACACGGTTTTATAGGCAACATATTTAAGAAAGATTCTACTAGTAGCTCTAGTAATTTTAATTGTATGCTGATAAATGGTTCCCTGACAACAGAGCCATAAGTCAGTGTGGATATATGAAAACGTAATATAATTTTTGTGAGAGAGTTAATATTTCTAAAATTTATATAGTCTTGATAAAATTGACCATTTTTAGTGACATACATATGCTGTACGTATGGCCATCCTGTGCAGAAATACCTGGGGGTAATCCTAGATGAGTGTTTATGCTTTGGGGATTATCTTCGGTATGTGGCTAAGGAGGAGCTAGATGCATTTTATGGCATAGGCAAGTTATCCACCCCGATTAGGGGTTGAATTTTAGGACTTTGCGGATTCTGTATAAAGGTGTATGCGAGGCAGTAATGTTGTATGCAGCACCTGTTTGGGTTCATCAGATGGTTTATAAGTGTTATCGTGATATACTATTGCGGGTCCAGCATCTTCTGCTCTTGGCGGTCATTTGTGATTATAGGACAATCTCGTGGGAGGCAGTCTCTGTGATAGCTGGTGTTAAGCCGTTGGACTTGCTTGCTGTTGAGCGCAAGGAGCGGTATGTTGCCAAGAAAGCTGGTCTTCTAACCTCGGTCTGATTGCGTGAAATTGAGGACCAGCAATTCATTGCACGGCAGGCGTGATGGTATGAGTCCACAGGGTTGGTATACCCATGATTTGTTTCCAGAGGTTATTAGTTTATGCGCCAATAAGTGGGTATCCGCCAATCGGCATATAATGCAATTTCTTTCCAGGCATGATGCTTTTCGATATAGCTTGGCTAGGTTTCGTCTTGTGGAATCAGGACTTTGCCTGGAATGTAGGGTTCCAGACAGCATTAGCCATGTGCTGTATGTCTGTCCCCGGTATGAATTTGTGCACGACAGAGTGGTTAGAGAACTTGAGAGATTGCACTTGAGCCTTGATTTAAGGGTCACTTGGAAGAACCGGGCTGAGTGGCAGGTTGTTGCTAGCTTCCTGCAGACCATTGCGTCTTCCAGGATTGCAGAAGGAGTGTACAAGGTAGGAGCCTGGCTTGGCATCGCCGGGGTTGGTTTGTTTGTGCGGGAAGCCTTGGTGGTGTTGGGTCTGATGTGGGGAGAAGAGAATGTCACGTGAACGTGGTTCTTTGGGAGGTATTAGCCTCCGTTCTAACCCTTTGTGAATGCATGCTGCATGTGTAATTTGTTATAGTTCAAGATTTTGATGCTGCGAGCAGCGTTTTGAGTTGGAATTTGATCTCCAATCGATTTGATC
>JAAAKQ030142066.1:0-13206 GCA_010016005.3 Zanna intricata
TGGAAACTTTTTTCTTATTTTTAGATATAGAATCCGTTTCCGAGAGATTGCCGCGCAGTTTTGATACACCCTGTATAATCAAAACATTCACTTGGCAGCCTTTAAGGCGGCATCGTTAATAATTTTATCCATCATAATTTATATAATATTTTATTTTGAATTAATCGACTGAATAAAAAAAAAAAATTCACAAAAAATTGGATTTTGGACTTTTTCTAACTCTTGTAATAAGCACTCATTGAGAGCTTTTCAACGATGTATCATAAGTGGTACTTATTTTAATTAGTTCCAGAGTAATGCCCAAAGAAAATTTTAATTAATGAAATATTTGAATCTTAAAAAGGAAGGCACATCGGATTGAATAAAACTTCATCTCCTTTTCTTTTTAAAATTATTTTTTAATTTATTTTAACTTTTTTTTAAATTTAGATATGTTGATCTATTAATAATTATTATCCCGTGATTGTAAAAATAATAATTTAATATTTAATATTAATTGGAAATTATAATTTACAATCATATTATTTCTGTTTTAATTTTATCTAATTTTTCTGGAATTTATGTATAATTTTATAAACATAAAGTTAACTACAGGGTGATTGAAAAATAGACCCTCACAACAAGAACAACAACAACAACAGTATATACAATGAGGCATACATGCTCGATCTTTAATAAATTGCAAAAGATTTTTATCTTTAGTTCATTACTCCTCTGATATTGTCAAACAATATTCTCCCTAAGTCGGAGTTGATCATCATTTCGTTTATTTGCCACTCATTTAATTGCTTTTTGGTTTGATGTAATGCTTCTGATTTGAATTTGTGCACACGTTCTGTAGTCTTCAAATTTTTTATTTCGTTATGTTCATTATCCTCTCTTAATCTTTTTATTCTTTTCATGATCTTAACCATTTTCTTCCTCTTTATTTTTATCATCGTCTCACTTTCAAATTCAATATACAATTAATATCATACGTAATGTACAGCTGTAATTTATGTGTAATTTAATAGGAGTACAAGGAATTCATTTAGTGCCCACATCAGAGATTTTTATGGTGCTTTAACAAAAAGAGTTAGTATATGTTATTAATTTGTTTTATGTTATCTATTTATTGTTTAGCTATTTGCATATCCTTTTTTTTTTGTAGCCATTAATAATAGTTATTCAATGATGGAATGCGTAGATCGATGTACAGTTTGCCTTCCTTTCTGAACAGTTACTGAACATTTCTCTTTACTATTTTACATTTCTTAATAATCGTTGATGACCAGAAAGTAATTTATAAATAAATAAATAAATTATAGATAGTAGGTCTACTTCGAAAAAAATCAAGAAAAAAAATAGTCTACTTGGAAAAAATCTATACATGTAGGCTTAAGCTATCTCGCTCCCTCTATCATATCCTTTACTGTCACATTTTCACAACCTATTCTCTAAGAATACATTTTTCTGTAATAAATAATTTTTTAAATATTTCTGTAAACATAAAATTTCCTATTTACTACAACTATAAATGATTTTAGTTCCCAATACACGGTTTTTTTTTAACAAAAAGAAAAAAACATTGGATGTTAACAACGTTGTATTAGAAAATAATATTTTTTCACTTCTCATGGTATCCTGTCGATTAGGTTCAAACAACCTCTCGATTAGGTTCAACTCTCTAGGTTCAAACAAGACAAGGTTCAAAGATGAAAGTTTGAAAACCTGATGTCCGTTTTTTGAAAATAATTTACGGCTATGTTTTTATATACATAAATATTGCGTCATTATATGTGATATTTATACATTATATATACGTAATAATGTATTACGTACATTATACTTGTATGTCCACCGGTCTTATCTAGTGGTTAACGCGACATCGCAAATCAGCTGATTTCGAAGTCGAGAGTTCTAAGGTTCAAATCCTTAGTAACGGCGGTAAAGTAAAGGCTGTTACTTTTATACGGTTTTGAATTCTAGATCATGGACACTGGTATTCTTTGGTGGTTGGGTTTCAATTAACCACACTTCTCGGGAGTGGTTGATCTGAGACTGTACAAGACTATACTTCATTTAAATTCATACATATCATCTTCATTTATCCTCTGAATTAATATCTTACGGTGGTCCCGGAGGCTAAGCAGATAAAGAAAGGTACGTACGTAATAATGTAATTTTTATATTAATATCTCTTACATTTTTATATAATTATTAAAAAAAAAAAATCATTCATTCAATAATGTCACTTTTGCTTAGTTTTTAAGTCGAAAAATGTTGAAGCCACCGTTAACGTATATCTTCAGAGTATGTGAGATGAATGAATTGTAGCGTGTGTGAAAAATGCATGCCTGACCGGGATTCGAACCCGGGACCTCCGGATGAAAGGCCGAGACGCTACCACTCGCACCACGGAGACCGGCAAGAAACAAGTGGTTGTGCGCTGTGTTATTAACCATTCAATTTAATAATTGAGAAAAAACAAAAATTAAGTTTGATTTTTTTTTCTGCTGAATACTTCATTCTCTATTCTGTATTATCTGTATTATTGCACGCATGGTATTCGACTAGCTTTCCAAATAATTATCACGTTTAGAGGAAAACTTACTTATTTTTCTATATTTTTGTAATATATATATAAAATTTATAAATAGGTATTGTAATGATCTCTTACCACTGCTATCAAATCAGAATTTTCTGTTTTCGAATATGATTTATTCAAATAAACAATCAAACAATCTTTTTAAGTATAATATACTCGTATTAAGATTTTAATGATTTTTATGTGATAAGAAATAAACAATGTACAAACTGAAGCATAGAAAAAATGTTTAAACTTACTATTTTACGATTAATTAATAAATGCCAAGTAAGCTTTTTATCTTTTTTTATCTTTAGAGTTTACAGTATTTTTAAGTTTCTAATAAAGATCAGTCTGTTCCAAAACTTATTTAAAAAATGGGTTTATTTTCTTTTTTTAAAATCAATGAAATTGAAACACTTTTTACTATAATTATTTAACGTTGTTTTTGTGGGAGAACTTGCCTTACACTCATATGTATAAATAAATGAAAAATAAAAATACAATGTGATTTATGTTTCTTGAAGACTGCCTTTTGCTTCGGTTAAAAATGTATATTATGACATTCAAAATATTTTTTTTTTTTTTTTACCTCCGGAACCACCTCATCTTCAATTCAGAGGATGAGATGAATGAATTGTAGCGTGTGTGAAAAATACCATGCCTGACCAGGATTCGAACCCAAAAAAAAAAAAAAAAAATCTTATGGACATCACATAACTTTCTTGTACGCCTGCTAATTACATGTACACATTTAAAAAAAAAAATGAAAAGTAATAAAATTTTACTGATATTTTCTCATTCATTTTTTCTTTGTTTTTATTGTTATTCAATTATTATTTATAGTAAACTTTTTTTAAAAAAAAAATCTGATGTGGAAACTACATGACTTCTTGTACGCCAATTAGATTTTATATAAAAAAAAAAATTTTTTAATGAAAAGTACATAAAATTTTATTTCATTAAAAACTTCTGGTATGTTTTCATACTTTTTTTTTATTGTTATTATTAAATTATTATTTATTGTATTTTTTTACAATCACAAATTAATAAATTAATATATTTATGATATGTTTAAATCATATATAATAAAAAAAAAAAAGTTAAAAAAACAAGGAGATGAAGTCTGATTCGAACCGATGTGCCTTCCTAGTAACATGCAAATATTTCATTAATTAAAATTTTATTCGGCATAACTTTGGAACCAATGAAAATAAGTACCACCCATGATATATCGTTGAAAAGCTGAGTTCACTTTAGGATATAAAATTAAAATTTTTTAAATATTCTCTTGAAATGAAACTATTAAATATTATTATAATGTTTGATATAATATACTTTAATTACTTTACTTTTGTGGCTTCAAATATTAGATAATCTTCAATTTTAGAAATTAAATCTTCCGTTTAACCATTTCATAGATTTATTCTTATCTAATTTCTCTTTGATTTTCAAATATTAATTTTTTTATTTCAGTTTATATTTTTCGGTTGCTGGATATGCTTTAAAATGTATATATATATATATATACATATTTTTTTTTTTATAAATATTCTCTTTAAATTTCCATTTTATGTTTTTTTTTTTGCTCTTTGGTTTTGACATTTCAAATCTCTATTTCCCTTCCTATCTTTCTTTCTCTATTATCATTACGCACACACAAACAAACACACATACATACCCACACAAAACAAATTTACATATACTCCCTCCCACATATTCATATACCCATACACATATAAACATACAAACAAAATGTGCTATGATAAAAAGATGCTTTTATTCTTTTTTTAAACGCGTATATCATACACGTAAACGTTTGTAGTCATGCGCGAGCACGTCCATGTACAGGGTGAGTCGTACAAGTATATGTATACTTGTGAGAAATGAAAGCGGTTGATATAGAATGTAAAGAAAGCCTTTTTTTGTTTTAAAAACTTTTAAAAGACAGTTCTGTCGCGGTATTTGATATTTTTGAAACAGATTACGCTAGCTCATCTGATGTTTTTCTTAACAGGGATTTTTTTTTTATATGGTGAGCCTAAATCCAATCTACTTATTAGATAATCCTTAGCTGTCTTTTTCTTATCAATCTATGAGATGATTTTATATATTTTACAAAATATTTTAAATATCTTTGTTTTACTATGCATTTGGTTGTTAGGTGCTATAATAACAAAACTTGTAGTCATGTTTAAAGTTAGGTTTTTTGTATTAAAGCTTATATTTTTTTCATTCATCTTTTTTATTTAAAAAGTAGTCTTTGTAATGGATATATCATTGTTTTTTTCTTCATTATGCTCGTACTTTGAATAGAAAATTTTTCTTGATTTGCGTACTGTAATTCTTTGAGATTTTTGTTTAATCATTGTACGTATGAATTGTGGGATACTAGAAAAGATTTGTATTTTTCCTTTAACAGTTATCTCTGTTATGTTGAACGTAAATTAAAATTACTATTGTCTCGTTTGGAAGCGAGTTGCTGAACTAGTATTCATTATTTGATAATTTTTGTTCACACATTTATTCCTGTTAAAATATAATATATGCTAGCTGCTTCAATACGTCAGAACGGGCTTTCATGATACAAAAATGGCAAGGTACAAAATGGCAGTCAGATTTTTGTTAGTTGTAGGTAATTGATATTTACATAATTTGATTTTTAGTAAATCAGATATAACCAAACTTAACATCTAGCGAGCGAAACGAGCGTAGAGTTTTTTTTAATAAGGTTAATTTTGGTTAGATTAGAATTTAGAGTATTAAGGTTGGTTAAATTTATATATAAAGTTTTATTTAATTATTTTCTTATTTAAATATAGCCGTTTCATTGGCGCCATTTAAGAACTATTTTATTAACTACAGGCGGTAGTCTCCTACTACATTAATACCTTAAAAATTTTATTATGAGTATTTCAATACATTCATATTTAAAAATAATAGACCAATATATTTTCTTTAATTTATATAGATTGTATATTCACAAAAAAAAAGAAAAGAAAAATAGTATTCATTTATATCAAATTAAAAACATTATTCTGCGTTGTATTAATAATATTATTTTGCGTTTCAAAAAGAGAAAGAAAATCATTATGATTCAATTTATATTTTTAATAAATAATTGAAAAAATCTGAAAGACCTAAAGTTCAATTTAATTGAAATTAAATTAAAATAAATTCTTAAAGAAACAATGTTACTCTAAGATAAATTTTTAAATTATATTAACTGGAGAAACCTGAATATATTTAATTATCATATATATGTCACTAAATGGACAAAAATTGAATGAGGAAAATAAAAAAGAGATTAAAATGTATTTTTTTATTCATTGGTAATAAAAATATAACATGACTGTTGATTTTATTATTTTATTTAAGTTGCGTTGACGTAAAATATTTTATTATGTTATTTATTTATTTCGTGTTGTCAAGAAAAAATAAATAATTTGGGTAATCTGATCTCATGGAAACAAGATTGCTCAATTTATTATTTGATCAATTTTTACATATCGAAATAATATATTAATTTATAATTTTTTTTTTAATAGTAATTATGAAAGTACATAATTATTTATATTATAAATAAAAATCAAATAGAGCTTTCAATAAGTATAAGTTATAATCATAGTAATATATGAAATATAAGTTACTATAATTACATAAAATAATTATTAATAAATCAATATATTTAAGTAAAAGAAAAGTTAAAAAAAAAGGAGATGAAGTCTTATTCGAACCGATGTGCCTTCCCATTGTAAGATCGAAATATTTCATTAATTAAAATTTTATTTGGCTATAACTCTGGAACCAATGAAAATAAATAACACTTATGTATATCGATGAGAAGCTCTCAACGAAGGTTTATTATTGCAGTTAAGAAAATGTCCAAAATCCAGATTTTTTTTGATTTTGGGCTTTTTTGGACACTTTTGATCCATTCAATTGCAATCAAAATGGGAGATGCACAACTGAATGTTACAACACTCCTAATTCCAAAATTTTCATATCCTTGGGCTAATCGTTTTTGAGTTATGCGAGATACATATTTACTTACGTACAGACGTAACGCCGAAACTAGTCAAAATGGATTCAGGCGTGGTCAAATTGGATATTTCCATTGAAATCTGAAGACCGAAATTTTCGCGGTCACTATGCTTCCTTTACTTTGTACAGGGAATTAATAATTTAAAATTAATTTTTTTTTTGTTTTACCTCCGGAACCACCGTTAGATTATATCTTCAGAGGATGAGGTGAACGAATTGTAGCGTGTGTGAAAAATGCCATGCCTGACCGGGATTCGAACCCGGGACTTTCCGGATGAAAAGCCGAGACGCTACCACTCGGCTACGGAGGCCGGCTAAAAAAAGTTCAGTTACTTTTATTTTAAATTATTAATTTATTTTTTATTTTACTAAAAACTTTCGTATCATTTCATATATATATCCCAGCAAATTCAGTTTTAATATTTATGAAAAAAAGTGAAACAAATTCTAATACCGTTATGATTGTCTGCTTCAACTTGTGTTTCGGCCTCCGTGGCGCTAGTGGTAGCGTCTTGGCCTTTCATTCCGGAGATCGTGGGTTTGAACCACGGTCAGGCATGGCATTTACACACACGCTACACATCATTCATCTCCATCCTCTGATGTAATTGTGGTTCCGGAGGGTAAAAATAAAACTTGTGTTTATAGTCAAGAAATGGTAAATAGATTAAGATACAGTGATTTTTTTAAAATATTTTACAACCACAGTTCATTTCTCTACAATGGTCTCATTAGGTTCAATAGAAAATCTTACAAGACATTTTCTTAAAAAATTTATACGTGATAATCAATATATTTCTATAATTATGATTCAATGATTATATCCTTCCATGTTTTTGTAATAAAACTGTGCTCTGTTAAAATTTCATTGTATTTGCTTCCCGGGATTACTTTAAGAAATAAGTAAAATGGGGCAAATGTGTTTCATTCATACTTAAGTGTTTATATCGACTTCTATTTACTAATTTCAAAATGTATTAATAAAGAGATGCATTTTCCGATCTATTTGAACTTAAGCGGATCATATGTACAGTTTTGAAAATCTTCCAGTTATTGCACAAATAGTAACCTTTCATTCAAAAGCAATACAATTATACCGTTACATATCACAATTTACGTTTCAAACAAAACCAGTTCATGATTAGTTAGGTATATTTAAATCACTGCTGTTTGTTTGAAATTATATTAACGATTCAAAGTTAATTTAGTACAGCTAGTCATTATACACACAATCACATAGTATATCTTGCATTCCCTGACAAGCCCATAAGATTACTGAAAGAACAAATAAGTATTATTTTTATTAAGAAAACATTAATAATGATTTCATATGAATATATTGTGTATTCATATAATTACTTCACAAAAAATATATTGTGTATTTGTACGTCAATAAAATTATGCATGATCTAATTATAAGTAAATCTCTATCGCCGGATAGTATTCTTTCTACACATTTTTTCAAACCAAAATTTCACACTTTGTTAACTAGTAAAAAATATACATTTTTTGTTTTGACTTGTTTTGCTATTGTTATGTATTTCTTCCATCCCATCGATTTCTTATTTTAAAAAAAGTTCATCTGTTGATCTGTAAGATTTTTCTAGAGAGAAATCAATGGAGGATCAATATTTTAAAAAATAAAGATCTATTTGATTACATAGCCGTTTTCCAGATATATTTTTTTTCCTTCATCATTAATCAGTATTTGATTATTAGAGCGCAGTAACATGTTTGTTGTTCAATATATTCGGATAATTTCAGGCCTATTTGTAAAAAAAATTTAAAATTTCAAGTATAAAAAAAAAAGAAGACATTCTCGCATGTCACAAACATTTATAGCCGCGCTTCGTGACAGTCCGTAAACTTCCTTTGTCTGCATTCTTATTTTTGTTAAGACTAGCTTCTCGTCTTTCAAGTTTTTTTGTGAAAAAGACATTTTCAAATAAAGAGGAAAGCTGTAGCCTTATTTTAAATCGAAATGAAATTAAAAAATTAATACAAATAAGTAGCTGCGTCAGTGAAATATAGAAAACAAGATTACGCTTAATGTTGTAAGAATATAAGTGGATAAATTAAAAGTAGAATAGAAATATTATTTTTAATTTATATATTGTTAATTTGCCAATTAATATTTTTTTTTACTATTATTTCTTTGTTTTCATATATTTATTTAATTTATTCACTCATTTTCTTAAATAACTTTTTTCTCAGATATTAAAGATGATTAACATTAAAATTATTATCTAGTTTTAAATTTAGGTAAATATCTTTTAAGTAGTTTTTGAATGTAATCTTGTTTACGGTATAATTAAAAAAAAAAAAAATGAAATAAAATAAAATTAGAAAATCTGATGCGGACACCACATAACTTCGTTTTAAAATCCAAAAATAATACGATTCTAAATTATAATTTTCAATTTATATTAAATAATGAGTTGTTTCACCAAATCTATTACATATAAACATATGTAATAATGACTATTAAATTACATATACACAAGCGTCCATAAAATTTTATTTCTCTAGTAAGTTAATAATTTAATGACGTAATTTGTTGTCATTTTTTTTTTATTGTTATTATTGAATTATTATTAGTTGTAAACTTTTTTTTTACAATCACGGGTTAATAATTATTAATAAATCAACCTATTTAAATTTAAAAAAAAAAAATTAAAATCTGATCAATCAGTAAAACAGATAAAATCTGTTCGAATCAATCTGATTCGAAACGATGTGATTTCCGTGTAATATCCAAATATTTCATTAATTAAAATTTTATTTGGCTATAACTCTGGAACCAATGAAATGAAATAACACGTATGATATATCGTTAAAAAGCTCTCAATGAGAGAGACCTTCTTAGTGCATTTAAGAAAAAGTCCAAAATTCAATTTTTTTGAGCTTTTTCGGTTACTTTTGGTTTGGTCGAATGCAATCAATAGGAGAGGTGCAGAATTATATACTACAACAGTCCTAAATCCAAAATTTCAACATTTTACGGCTAATCGTTTTTGAGTTATGCGAGTAAAGTACGTACGTCTGTATAAGTTAAGCTTTACATTTTTTCACGCAACATAAATATTTTTTTTTGTGTTGTGACACACAACACTCCTTAATATTTTTTTTATCAGTAAATGTCTTAAAGATGATTTATTTACGAAAATATCAGGTAGGATCTAAATTCCGGCTAGCTGGCCCGTGTAGCCAGAACTTGGACCCTCGGGGTCTAGGTCAGTCCAAGCGAACCCCGGAGCCAACGCAGGGACCACTCAGAGCCCTCTGATGCCACGTGGTCTCAGAGTCATAGAGCTCTCTTCGCTTGTCATTTTCATGTTGCCAGGGGGACCGGCACCCGTAGAGCGCCATTCTCGTCTACCCAGAGGTTCCACCCTCTGAACCCCCCGCACTGTTTGTTATCTTCACAGTTGTTAGAATAATACTGATAAATAACAGTTCTACAGGCTTTATAAAAACCTGAAAAAGAAACTGGATTATAAAAGACAGAATATTAGTGGCTACTAATGTACACAGATCTTTTTTACATAGCGGCAGAGATATATTAATGAAGTAGAAAGAATTCCCTTTATGAAAATTTTTCCTTTTTTTTTCCTCCATTTACGAATATCTTTAATTTACACTCCCAGCTAGGGCCTCGATATATGGCTTTAAACCTTCCCTGGGATAACAACAAATGTATCCTATAAATTTGAAAGCAATCGGTTGTTTGGTTCTCGCGTGATGAGGTTTCTGAATAATGGAGATCTGGTTAATCGAGATGATGTACATATCGATGCATACATTATGTATTCAACAGTTTACGCTTCAACCTACTAACACATTCCCAGTTTGAATCAGTTTGAAAATCGGATGGACGGTTGAGAACGGATAAAATTATTATATATACATACACATACCTATTGAAAATATTTCTTGGGAGTGGTTCATTATAAGAAAGGAGCATGAGGAAACAGGCATGTAAATTTGCGGTCCGAATGAGAAGTTGCAGCATCGTAACAGATTATTTATTATTTATAATAAATAACTTTTCATCTTAGTATAGACTATGACGCTCCGGATTACATAATGAAACGTACTGTTAAAATTTGGTAGCGCTAACTTACAAACAAATGTTTCCTCTTTATAAATATTTATTTTTAATGTTGTTCAATGTGAATTTTGGTTCTGTATGATATATATATTGTAAAAACATGTTTGTTCACTATAATGCTGTACAATTAATAGAAATAGTATTTTTTAAAATTGGAGTAGTAAAGAACTTCAAAATTTTACGTCAAGAAGAGATAAATGAAGTAGTAAAAATGTGTAGTTAAATATGTTTTAAAACAAGGAAACTGTACGAAATTTTGAAAAGCACGTATTTCACGCTCTTTAAGTTTTCTTTTTCTTAAAGAAGTATTTAACAGTAATATGTAATTATACTTCATCCTATTTTATAAACTTCCAGAGTTTTTAGTAACTAAGATTTAAAAGAATTACTGTAAATTTATTATAGCTATTGAAGTAAATCGGTGTAATCCAATTATAAATTTTCTTTTCGTTATTCGTAATTAATTTTCTATTTAAAATAAGAAAAACTTCTTTCATTTGCATATTTAATTCTTTTCGTTTCTTATTATGGTCATTAAGTCATTAAAAGAAATATCCATAACTTTAAGTAAGTAATTAAAGAAAAATAATAAAAAATGGTAATCTTCGTTCCTATAAATGAAGATACCAGCTCGTTTCTGGTTTATTTTAGTTTTATATTATGTAAATTTATTCTATCCTCCTTAATTTTTTGTTATTATATAGAGACTCTTAAGCATTCTATATTAAACTTCATGTTTTATTATAATTAGTGTGCTTCGTTAAAAAAATAACAGATATTTATATAATCAGAGGTAAAATTCGATGAAGTATTGTGTATTGTGAAGTATTGTGTGATGAAGTATATATATAAACAAAATTAAAAATAAAAGAATATTCAGACTGTCCTAAGAATTGTTGGTCAAACTTAAGCGACTAACTCAGGCTATGAAAAGAAAAAATCAATCCCTGAGGATCGCAAAAATTAATCAGTCTAATAATTTTTTGCTAGTTTTCCCTTCCTTTAGTAAATGAGTTAAACATAATTATAATCATTTATATTAATAGAAATTGAAAACAGGCACGAAATTGTCAAACTGTATAATTTATAAGATTTACTTTAACATTTTCAGCCATATCTCAGTTGTTAATTAACCAGTTTTAAAAATCATCTTATTAACAATAAAAAATTAAAATTTTATGTAATAATACATAATTCATTAGGACTATTATTTACGGAGCTGTAAAAGATTAAAAGTATTTAATGGCCGCCATTTTAAAAGTAGAAAGTTTATTTACTTTTTTAGAAGATATTCTTTAAGGAGATGTACACAAAATTTCATTAAAATATCTCAAATCGATTTTAAGGTATAAATTTTAATTTTAAAAAATGCTAGTTGGTGAACAGAATTAACCACACTTCTCAGGAGTGGTGACCTGAGATTGTACAAGACTACACTTCATTCACATTCATACAAATCATCCTCTGAAGTTAATACCTTACGGTAGTTCCGGAGGCTAAAGAGAGAGAGAGAGAGAGAGAGAGAGAGAGAGAGAGAGGGGGGGGGAGAGTGAGTTGGTTAACAGAAAGAAAATGAAACGGGGTATGGCATTTGTACACATAACCTTTTTGTTTATTTTGCCATCCTGAATCAGCTCTTAATTCTGGATAACACTCTCCAGAGAAACTCTATATAATAAATTGTAAAAATAAAAAAAAGATAACAGTACTTACTAAAAATTACAAAAAGATAACTTTCATGGATTTTTTTCATAAGAAAAATAATAAATTAATCCATTTAATAATTTAAAAAATATTACACAGGATCTCTTAAGACAATTTAGTTTAAAATTGACAAATTAAATTAGGTGAAAGCACAAAAAATCCACTAGGACTGTTGATAATGAAATTTATAATACGTTAAAATAAGACAAACATTTTCTTGTCTGAAAAAAGTATTATAATAATTGTTTTCTCTAAAAGATATCAGAATGTTCCTCCCCCCCAAAAAAAAATCTTTTATCTTATTCTATTTATAAAAAGGGTTTTGTTGGTCAGTCTAATAATGTATTAAAAAAAATATGGTATTTTAGAGTAAAATTTGTTTAATTGTTTTATTTTAAAATATTTTGTATTTCTTTTTTAAGGATTATAACACCAATAGACATTTTTTCTTTAAGGATCAATGATTGCCTCATGCATTGGTTAGGTAAAAGAGTCTTATAGCCATGTTTTAATGATAGCATTCCAGAACTGCAGTTGTTCCGAAACAGTTAATTTCATGGACGCTAGGTAATTAAACCCTAATTAAAATTGTTTTTATGGTTCTGGGATGATCCGGCCTTCGTGGCGCGAGGAGTAGCATCCCAGCTTTTCATCCCCTCTCTTTTTCAGTTTAGCCTCCAGAACTACCGTAAGGTATTACTTCTGAGGTTGAATGAGGATGATATGTATGAATGTGAATGAAGTGTAGTCTTGTACAATCTCAGGTCGACCACTCCTGAGA
>JAAAKQ030142110.1:0-13206 GCA_010016005.3 Zanna intricata
GATGCCAGATTTAACTCATTTAATGATAGTAATCATTAACTGATTTATGATGTAGAAATCATTTAACGATTGGTATCTAGTACAGTACGATTACACAATATGTTGTTCATTAATAATGATCTTCTATTTATATCTAGCGGCGAAATAAAATGAGCAGCGAGGGTTCTGAAACTAATATCTTTAAAATATTAGTGAAGCAAATGAAAACGATTTGATATCTGACTTCGGTAGTGATTCTGTCTATAAATCTACTACCGGGGATGAAAATGACTGAGAAAATATCGACTATGTCTTATTTTTTATTAAAATAAGTGATTAAAAAATCATTAACCGTTTTGATTTTTTTTCTTAACTAATACATTTTTTAGAATAAACTTTTAAAGATTCAATGTAATTAAAGTTGATTTATTTTTGCTTTTGCCTTGTTTATCGTGATTTGAGTTGAAAAAAATTGAAGTGCTATACATTTATGCTTGCAAAAAATTTTTTTCTCGAAATATATTTTTAAAATATCATTACCAGTTTTCTGTTATTTAGTAGGTCACAATAATGGTTCTTTATTCTTTTCTGTTTTCAGCTATATATAATTTCTTTTAATTCTAAAAAAAAAGTAAATAAATAAATACAAATAATAATAAAAATACGGTGTTAATAAGTTAGAACTATTTTCAAATATGTAAAGCAGTATTAAAATAAACCGTCAATACTATTTCAGTATTTATGAATTTACGCTAGAATCATTATTATTTTCATGGTAATTGTTTTACAGTAAGCAAAAGTGTTAAAATTAAAAATTAAACGAATGTTCTTACGTAGGTAAGTTTATTTTTAATCGGTAATATTTATTTAAAAAAAAAAAAAAAACAGTTAATTCCTCCAATTATACGTTATCTGAAAAATTGTAGGTTTAAAAAGATATGTATTTTAGTCAATGAAATAGTTAAATTTTTCAATATAATTATGACTATAAATTAACTAAAGTTGAACATTCAATTTAGGCTGATTATTATTTTTTTATAACTATTTATATTTTAAGGGTACTTTAATTTCAATAAGTTTTTACTGAAATTAAAATTGTCTTTTTTATTTTCACGTTTTTTAAAATCAAAAGTTCAAACTTATTTCATAAACAGAGAAATCAGTTTCTTGATTAGGATCGGGCAATGGTTGGTTGCATTCGTAAAAGAGCTAATAAATTGCCCATGAAAAACTGAAATGGTTCTGTTAGATGGATACGAAATTGTTTTCCTATAAATAAAATAAAAATAAAAATTTACTACTCAAGGTACAATGAATTATAACGATAACTTTACAACAAATCGTCCGTAAAATTGTAATTATTTTTAATGACAGCTTAAGAAATTTAATTTATTTTAGTTTTTAACGTTTTTATAATTAAATTTAGAAATTAATTGGTCATATTCCACGAATAATGTTGATAAAAATAAAGATAAAACTTTCACAATGTAATACGTTGCTGAAATTAACTGATAACACGTGCAGAAAATAAAATAAATTCATGATGGAATTAATCTTTTAAAAAAAATATATATATATACTAATATTCCTGTTGCATCTTCACCCTTTCTATATGATTACTTGCGTTTCCCGTCGCGGTCAATTTTTTTTATTTTATATTTTTAGTCGTGTAACCGATACGACGGCAGGTGCAGCCAGACGCGTCGTTCCTACAGTAACAGAAGCAATGGCTGTGTTGACTGAACCTCCGCGCCGTACACCGTCGCACCTCTTAAAAATTAGAAATTCAAAAAACCCCGAAAGTGATTTTTAGATATTTCTCTGAAGAGTACTTGCAAGCCCACATCGAGTGAATATCTCGTTTAATGTAATCGGAAATGGGGAAAATTTGCAATCATTCAGAATTTTTTTTAGCTTTCATCCCCTCTTTCATGATTGAATTTAAAAAAATTTATAAATTGGTTTTTAGATATTCCCATGAAGATTACATACACGAAAAATCAAACTGATATCTTCATTTGTTACCGAGGAATTAGAAAAAAATAGTAAATTTGATTCCATTACTCCATTGTAACCCTTTAAACTGGGAAATTCAAAAAATCCTTTCTTAGTGTGCACCTTTACCGTAAGAAAAAGAACGAGTATACAAATTTTTTTTTTTAATCAATTTATCTTCAATTCCTCAGTTATCTTAGTTTTTTTTTTGGGCGTTGATTATTATTATCTGACATGATTATGTGATTATTTCATATCTAACCTTGACGGATGTGTAGTTGTTCCTTTTCCTTTTTAGAGAATGAGTATGAGAGTATGAGTAATTGTTACTTATGCTTATTTGTACATTTAAACACCTTATGTCAGGCTAATACCCGCATCAGTATTTTTTATCTTATTTATCCTTCTTGTTGTAGTATATATCCTGTTTTTTTTTAATTTTAATTTCCCATACCAAGCTGGTTTTATAAGACGACCTATAAATTTTAGTATAAATCTTACGATGCTATTCACAAATTTAAATTTACATTGACATTCTTGTCGCGGATTCGCTTGAGCTGTCTGGTTATTTACGTTACCCGTTGCCGACAGAAAATATTTAGCCGGCCGTGGCTTGCTTCGTTCGTCCATCCCGTCTAACCAGAGGGCTCTGCTCCTTGGACCCCGCTATGTCCATTCAACTCATGTTTGTGAGAAAAATAATGATAAATAATAATTAAAGTTTGTTCAATTAATAAAAAAAATCAGTGTATTGTAATTTCTTCAGAGCAACAGTTTGGTTAGTACAGGGCCTGAAATTTAGAGTGATCTAAGAGTTTGGGTTTCAAAACAATCGGCCTCCATCTTAAAAATATTAGTTATAACTGGTTAACTGTACTTCATACGGATAAAACTTCATATGCATTTTTGACCCTTTGCCTAGTTTTAAGCGTTATCTGACAAACATCATTAGGAGGTGATCGTACTTTATTTCTGACTTCTCTCCTTTTTTTAAAACTTTTTAATTACTTTTATTGTACATTTTTTAATCAAGTAACCGAAGGCAGTGCAGCCAGTCTCGCAAATACAGTAACAGTAGCTATGTTGGTTGAGCCACCGTCACACTACTTAAAAAATCGAAATTTAAAAGAACCGGAAAATGGTTTTTGAGTATTTATCTGAAGAGTATTTTCAAGCTCAAATCGAGTGAATGTCTCGTTTAGTATTGTTGGAAATGGGAAAAATTTGAAATGGTTGTTCAGAGTTTTTTAATTTTTCTTCACCCCTTTCAAGGTCGAATTTCGAAAAATGTAGAAATTGGTTATTAAATATTTACATGAAAATTACTCACACCAAAAATCAAATTGATATTTCGTTTGCTACCAAGAAATTAAAAAAAATAATTCGGGTTTCAAAAAAAGAAATTGGAACTCCATTTTAATTCTTTAAACTCGGAATTTCAAAAAAAATCTAGAAATTACTTTTTAGATATTCACATGAAGATTTCACGTACCAAAAAATGAAGCTGATATCTTCATTTTTTACCGAGAAATTAAAAAAAAAAAAATAACAAACTTCATTGTTATTTAATTTTAACTCTTTAAAATCGGAATTTCAAAAAATCCTTTTCTAATGACGATATAAGGATCTGTTGCACAGATAATATCAAGAGGATAACTGAATTCTTTCACAATGCACTTTAAGCAGGTTTTTGTTACAAAACTTATTGCAGTGGTGGTCCTGGTTTTCAGCTCATCCGAATCAGCAGATAATGGTGAAATATAACACTTTGCTTCACTTATCTCCGCAAGAAAAAGTCCTAAGGTATAATGTCTGGAGATGTTGGCGTCCAAGAGTGTAGGGCCAAGTGTTGGACTTCTGTACGCTATAATGTTGAAGCATTTAGAAACCGATGAACTTAGTTGTGCAGTTATGGCGGGTCCCCATCTTGTTGAAAAATGAATTCTTCAGAGCCTTCATTTCGTTGTGATTAAAGATATTCCTGCAGCATTTGAAGATAAAAATTCCCTTTACTGTGTTTCCTTAAAAAAAGAAAGGACCATAATATTTCTATAAACGAAACTGCAAAAAAAAATCATCAACTTTTGGTGAATCTCGCTCTTGCTGTACGATCTCGTGCTTCTCCCTGTATACGAATATTATGACGCGAAATTCTACCGCGTAAATGAAATATTTCTTCTTTTTGATAAAAATTAACCGTAGTAAGAATCTATCGCGTTCATATTGAAAAGAGCATATCACAAAAATCTTTATGTTTTGTTTTATCACCTATGCGAAGAACTTTGAAAACGCGAAGAGCAGTTGAAAATAGTTATGGCTTCAAATACATGCGTCATCTTGTCACGTATAACAGGGTTATGAGGGATCGAAAATTCTCGGCTAGCGCTACGAGTGGAATTTTTCTGACTACGCTGAAAAGTCTCTTAAATTCGTTGTACATTTTCCTCTCAAATATAAGGTCACCCTGAATTCTTACCCTTACGTAAACACTCCGATTCTTCAAATCGTTATTCCAGCAATGCATGTCCTTAGTTGGGGGTGGATAAATCCTGAAACATTGTTGAAACACACGCTGAATCCTTATGGATTCAGTCTACTGTTGCATAGACGCCGCCGTGTTTTTTATGGTTGATGTTTGAGTTCTATTATTGCAGTCTGGTGGTTGGTATTTGAAACTCTGGGAAGCATACTCAGTGACGCATACAAGTGATGCAAATTCTTTAACTGAAATTGTGTGTTTGCACAGGTATACGGTTTAAAATAGAGTATTTCGTTTTGATATGCGCTGTATGTATCAGAAAAACTTTGATTACTACCTGTAGAAATCTTCTGACTCGTTCCTTTATTTATTTTTATACGCAATAGGTTTCTTGATTTTCGCATTTACTACTAACGGCTTAATTTAGTACGGGTAGCTTATAAAAATCTATGTATATTATAAAAAATAAAAGTATGTATTGTAAAATTAAATAGGAAACAATTAACTGCCTAAAAAAAATCCTTAAAATTTAAAAAATAATACTTGAAACATTTTTTTAACATTTTGACTTTTTAAATCTGTGCCAAATTAAGGATTAATGAGATGTTTTTAATTTGTTTCTGACTTGATTTGTTTCTGAAATGATATGCGTATATATCCAGTAATTACTAATACAGAAAATTGAATGCTAACGGAGAAATAAAGGAAAGTATTAATATATTTCACTTTTTTAAGGCGTTATGCATATTAAAAAAAAAAAAATAATTAGATTTATTTTTTAAATATATTTATTGAATATAACGTACCTTATAGATATTAAGTATACTCAAAACAATAAATAAAATTTTACGGAATTTTTTAATTTTTTTTTATCCCTTTGTTACTTTATTACTGTTGTTAAAATAAAGAATTTGAAGTTATGGCTTAGTCTGATTAATACTGTTTTTACATAGAATATTGTTTTATACGACTATATTTTAAAAACCTAGATGTGGCTTTAGTACGTAATTCTTAGAAGCAAAAAAAAAAAAGTGAATAAAATAGATTAATAAATTTTGTTGTGTTTTTTTTCTTCCAGGAGAACTTTGTTCTCCTGGGTCTTTCATAACCTATTCACATAAACATATGTCCTAAAATGCTTTATTTGCGTGAATTTATTACCAACATAATAAAGTTGTTACGTCAAACACAAAAATCAAGGTTTTTTTACCCCAATTTATTAATTTTCACTCCAGATTTCTCAAAAACTACTACAACTACGGTTCTGGGATCTATTTTATTCGATCTTTCAGGTCAAAGATCATAAGAAATCATTAATTTTGCCCCTTAATTAACGTCCTCAAAACTTCAGTAGACCTCATTTTACCAGAGTAGCTGAAATCCGAGCGAAATCTTTCACTAGCCGTAATTCGCAAACAAAGCATTTTAGGAGATATTTTTATATGAACTTTTTCTATTATTTTCACAATTAGAATAGGATATAAAAGCTCTGGGAGAACTTCGTAATATACTCTGTATGTGCAGTTGTAATTAAAATTGAACATCTTGTTTGGTTAGAAATGAAATTTTTTTACTTCTGGTTTAATTTATAATATTTCGTTTCTTTAGTTTTTCTTTCTAATTCAAAACAAAATTAGAGAATTAAAAATATTTTATACCACAATGAATTAGATATTAAAAAAAAAAAATAAAAAATAAAACTTTCAACAAAACGTAAAAACAATGTAAAAGTCGTTACTGAATTGCATTGTTTATTTGAAAACACATCCTGCAATCTTTTTCTCTCAAAAAAAAAAAAAAAATTCCGTACTGGAACGCATTATTTGAAGCTTAATTTGTTCTGTGTCGTACTTGATAAGAAACTACCACATTTACGTATTAAATCCCTTGTTTTATATTCATTAAAAATAAATTAAATTGCATAAACATAATTTTGTTTATTTTTCTTTATTATTCTTATCGTTATCAGATAATTATTGCTTTTTTCGAATCTTTTTTCAATTTATCTTAAAAAAAAAAAAATAGAAAAAACAAACACTTTAAAATTAAAATACACACAAGATTAATAAAAATCATTAAATTTATTTTAAAAATTAATAAATTTAATTAATTATATTAAATTGGAAAACAAGAATACGCTAAAGAATAGTATACAAACATATTTAAAATTTAAACCCATGTAACTCATTTCAATTGTGAAATGATATGCGTATATATCCAGTAATTACTAATACAGTACGTATTAGAAAATGAATAAATTTATTAAATAAATCAAACAAGAAATATTAATAAATATCATTGACAAATAAATCTTACTTACGAAAATATACACAAACGAGTATTTTTAATAATATTTTTACAGTAAGAGTAATTCCTGCTTATAAACAGGAACTGCAGAGTTGGGAAACATTATCAATAACTCATTATTAATATGTAACAGTCTTTTGAGTTTTAAATAAATTTATTAAAAAAAATCTATTTTTTAAGTTTTCAGTCGTAAGAACATTAAACGTTTATCCTTTCTCTTAAAATTTGTTCTGATATTTCCACTCTGCCTGGGTGGAAATATCTCTTTCATTCCTTAGGTTGAGGTTTATGCTATTTTTGTCTTTCTTGAGATAAATTTTTATGGGACCAACTTATATAAGAGCCGTGGATTGGATTCCCTAAAGTGACAACAGTTATTTGTACTTTCTATTCTTACTCTAAAAAACGTTAAATAAACTGTTAAAATACTAGTTTCATAGAGTTTTTTAAGAACCTCTTATAATTACTTATTATTATCTCTTGTATTCTCATTTATCTAATAAATCTATTTTCATATTTTCTTGTATACTGGGTGATATTTAAGTATGGATATAACTTTATACTGCATATCTGAGAGATACTTGGCAGCAGAAAGAAATAGGGTTTTGCATAGATAAAAAAAACTCTGTATTGTGGCTGGTTTTAGTTTTTCTCTGCCATCTTGGATCCGCCATATTGAATCAAACTTAATTTTTTTAAATTGAAAGGTGGACGTATGACACATGATTTCAATTTAAAATTTTACAAGAAAAATAATGGTGAAAACCGTTTTTCTATTAATGACTTCGTTATCGAGTTATAATTATTAAAAGTTGCAATGACGGAAAAATCGTGTTAACAATAAAACGAGGTAGACGCGCTGAATGAACAATTTTATTGCATTTTAAATTCATAATGCATGCAGTAACTTTAAACAGTGCTATAATATTAATAATATTAAACAATAACTAATAATTAACAACAACAACAACAACAACTAATTAAACGGCTGTATCAACTGATATTATTTTCTAAATAAAAAATAACGTGTTAATATCAGCTGATATTTGTTACTTATCAGCTATTAATTTACAACAATGCAGTTTTTATTACCTGAACAAATGCAACTGATTAACTCCATATTTCACATTTTTACTTCAAATTCCTTGTAATGGTAAACTTAATAGTGCTAGTAATAATTAAGTTGCAGGCCTAGTGGTTCAAGTGGTTTTTTCGTGTTATTACTGGCGATTTCATTAATTCTATTACACATACTCTTCGAAGAAGGCAAGATGACTGGTCTGCTACAGTGGATAATAAATTGCGACAGATCAAAGATACTGTGTTGCCATGGAACCTTTTATGCAGAAAAATTTGCAGAGAAGAAGTGGTCCTCTGCCAATTGCGATTAGGACATACCAGAGCCATTCACGTGTACCTTTTTTTTCCTTTAACCTCTTCCTCTGGGCCGGACCCACAATTATAACTCAGCCCAGGAAAGTCCACTACTCTAACGAGCCTACCTGTCTAGCGGCTTTACATCTGGCATGACAGGTCGGCACACAGGGCGGATCTTCTCTTTATGCCTGTCTCAAGCCGCTGTTGTAGGGCGCCAGGTTCAGCTATGCCAAATTTAGTCCTCACCCCAGAAGCCAGGTATCGGTCTTAATTCTCCCTTGCCTCTAGTGGGGAATCCCCAGAAGGAAGGAAGCTCCTCCGGGACTATGGTCTTTAAATGCCTTCGCCTCAAATGAGAAGCTTCCGGAGAAGGGGGTATGTAACAGCGTATGTTCGACGGTGTCTTGTTCTGAACAATACATATAGGTAGGGGACTCGCGCCTTCCGATACGGTGGAGATAGCCATCAAAGTTACCATCCCCCTTGAACATCTGTGTGGTGTAGTAATTAAGTTCACCACAACTCCTCTAGCATCATAATCGCAGGTCCGGTATCAATCCCTTTGTTCAGACTGCCTTTGCACTGGCCTGCCACTGTTCTTGTCAGATGTTGAACCATATCTCGTGTCAAAGCAACAGTTGTTCCAGCATATCTTTCAGTCCTCTCCTTGACCAGAAGATCAATTAGAGAAACACCTGTTAGTACGCAGACAGCATCGTAGGAGGTAGTTCGCAAATCCGAAATTATGTTCGGCAACAATCAGCGATGAAGTCTCTGTAGCCTAGCCAGATTCTTGTTAATTTGCAGGGTGGCATCCCAGACTGGGGCAGCATATAAATGATTGATGTTATGGCTGACATAATGACTCTCCTTTTCGATGCATGTGACGCCGCTTGAGACTACCGCTGGTATCCTAACCGGACCAGGATTTTGGTTGTTTTTCAGCCAATTTATAGCAGTGACCACCTCATATAAAGGGTACCATCACTGTTCAGAAGCATCAGGGCCACCAACACAGGAAAAGCTTAGACACTTCAGATATAGCCCGCTTCTCCGTCAAGACCGGTAGTCGCCGGCCAAGTCGTTTCATAACTAGCAGGTATGCCTGATCCCCCAGGGATTGTCATCATGGTCAGTCCAGAGATCTAGCTATTTCTCCTTCTTTGTTTTCTTAATTTCATTACTAAGGGCTCTCCTGCTCTCTCGGTAGCGCTGAGCAGCAAAATTATAAGCTTTTACACCATGAAGCCTGACCCTTGGCGTCAAACGAAGACCACACCTAACACTATTCCAAATCTGCTAAACGATGTCATTCACGTCGCAGGTTGTTAATCGGGTAGGTGGGCCGTGATTTCGTGGGTGGAAGAAGGCGTCTCCCAGCTCCACCAGGGGGCCAAGTGGTCGCTGGCGGTGTCTTCTGCCAACACTCTCCAGGAGCATTATTCGTGATCCCACCCGCTGTCAAGGATGGTGAGGTTCAGCACAGAGGAGTGGCCTTGGACAACAGTTGTTGGCGTTCTATTATTTACACAACCCTAAGCCATTCATCATATCAGTCAGGATCCCGACTTTTTGACGATTCCGAAGTTGGACACTTCCGAATTTTACGATTTTGCAACTGAGGTCTTCGATGAGGATAATCTTATTATTGGTCTCAGTAATTGACAGCGTAGTCGTACCGTAAAGTCCTCATAAGGCGCCAAATCACAGTTGGGAGAGGTGTAGGCTCCCACAACCATGGCTTCCGCTAGGTCGATGGAAATAATGTCATCTTCCCGTGCTAGAAGCTGCTAGCCTAGTCTTCCGCTAACATCACACACAGCAACATCAGACTATTATTCGCACTGCAGTTGCAACGTGCCAAAACTGACTTGTTGGGTTCTATTGTTATGAGAAAGTGAGTTTGAATCTGTTTTCCTAGCTCTCCCACAAGGTCATGGGAAAATGAGATCCTTTTTTGTGTTGGACAGCATTACCCTTAACATGATGACTCTTTGCACTCCCGACCTCTCGTATTCACAGATACCTTTTTTTTATTTTTTTTTTCGATGATGAAGGAATGCCATTTACGCACGCCACCACGGGGTCATCGTGGGGTGTGTCGGGCTCGGACCCAGGATGCTCTCCGACCTGCAATTAAGCATAACGCAGTCTCGGGGGGAATATTCGACGTGGTGTCGAAATCCCCTTGTTTTCTGTGACAATGCATCTGTCATCCAGGACCTAAAACAGATAAAACAAATCAGAATCTCATTATTTCGATTCACAACTCACGTACACACACACACCCACTCCTTTTTTTATATTTTGGGTGTTCGTAGATGCTTGTTTTCACGTCAAGGGTTCAGGAATACCCGTGCGTCCTCATCATCGCCCATCCCCGCAAGCAGGGACGCGCGGTAACTCAGTAGAAGGCTGTCCTTCCTCCGCCTCCTTCGTGTATGTGTGTGTGAGACACCGTCGAGGGTTCAAGAGTCCTCGTGCGTCATCATCACCGCCAATCCCCGCAAGCAGGGACGCACGGTGACTCAGCAGGAGGTTGTCCCTCTCCCTCGACTCCGCCGTCTGATTCGGTGAAGTCTGATTCTTGAATCATTTTCAAGGACGTGTTATCTCTGCCCTCCAACTCCTGCTCGGTCTTACCCTCGATCATGACAGCCAAGTCGTCGGCATAGGCGATGGCCTCATCGCCGGGCGGCAAACGAAGCCTAAGCAGACCGTCGAAAACAATAACCCACAGCAACGGGTACAAGACAGAATCCTGGGAATTCCACCATAAACTTGGAAAGAGATACTTCCGCCTTCCGACTCAGCATCCAGCCATCTATCATGGAAGTACAGCCTTATCTGATGCACCAAGTACGCACTGATGCCCTTCCCCAGAAGAGCAGTAATAATGGTGTACCACGACACAGAACCAAAAGCCTTTGAGACATCTAGCAGGACGAGCATGGGAATCCGCCGCGTCCTCCATGTTCCACTTCTGACATCCGCAGCCCTTCTGATTACTCTATTAATCACTTGAACAGTTGAGCTCCCCTTCCAAAAGCCATACTGATTATCGTGTATGCCGTCCTCGGAACTCAATTCCTCTATTAAGCCGGAAGCCAGCATTCTTTCCACCCATGGTGTTCAGCATGGACAACGGACGCACTCCAGAGGCAGCTTCCCCACTTCTATTCTTGGGAATAAAATCCAGACAAGCGTCCTTCCAACATCTAGGAAATATCCCGTTTTCCAGACCATAATTTGCAATGTCCGCCAGGGAGCTTGCTTAAGTAGGCCCTTCAAAACAGCAGCCGGGACCCCATCCGGGCCCGGGCTCCACCTATCTCCAAGCAAACTCACCGCCAACTTCACCTTATCAACAGAAATTGATCTGGCCATATGGAACCTCCACCGCACGGCACCTCCGGGCAAGGAAGTAGCCTGGCCACATGTTCACTGACCTGTTCAGTCGTGAGGACGGGCAACCGTCTGCCAAATCTTTCCTTAGCTATCTGGTACGCCCGCCCCCAGGGGTCATTATCAAAATCTACACATAACTCTGGCCATTTCTGTCTTTTGGTCCTCTTAATCTCATAGCAGAGGGTCCTCCTGCGCTCAATATATTTCCTCGCAGCAGCCTGGTAATTCACATGCCCACATTGCCTCAGCCTTTGCATGCATCGTCTCGCTATTTGCAGCTCCCTTCGCAGCTCAGAAATGCTGGGAGTCCACCAGTAAACCCTTCGATACCTCCTATTACCAGGCTCCAACTGCGCCATCTCCTGTACAATGACATCCTGTAGTATTTCAGGCGTAAGTCTAGGTTCCTGCCTGATACGACGGGCTGTGTTACCGACAACCTTTTCGATCTGTCGGACGGTAAAACGAGAAGGTGTTCTATCAATCATGACAAATGAGGGATCATCAATCACCAGGACAGTCGTGAAATGATCACTTGCAGTTTCATCTGCCAGCACTATCCAATGACGTGAGTCATAACTCCAATCACAGATACCTTCTTTTTTTTGGGGGGGTTTTAGTAGGAGGAAGAAAAAGCTCTACCAGCCACTACCCTCCGCACAGGTGATAGTGTCGGGCTCTCATCGACTATAACCCCCCCTCCATTCTCCTCCACCCCGAGACCGGACCCACAATTAAGCACAACTCAGTCTCGGGGGGGATTCAAACGCGGACTCACATCTTCATCTTGCACACCACTGCTGCCAACTTAGCATCTCACCTCACCTGTAACAAACAGAAACAGAACCCACTCATTCTCATTCCGCAATCACACACACACTCACACCCAATATTTTTTTCTTTTTCTTTCACAGGTCCTTTTTTTCAGGTATCACAGATACCTGATCACCATAAAACGCATCACTGTGCGTAGAAAGTGTCAATATACTTCATTAAATTTTACGATAACAAACATTTTATTTGTTAATTGGCGTTACATATTTCGTCCTAATGGTTACGCTTCTTTTATTTTTTTAGTTTTAATCTTATTATCATAGTTTTTATCTTAATTTTAACGTTATTTAATTAATATTTTTAGTACCCGAAAAGGAGCTTTTTACTTCCTTGTATTTCGTACAAGTAAGTATTGCAATCGTGAAAAATTTAGGTTTCCAGATTTCAACGGAAATATCCATTTTGATCATCTCTGAATCCATTTTGATTAGTTTCGGCGTGACAGCTGTACGTACGTATGTATGTATCTCGCATAACTCCGAAACGATTAATCGTAGAATGTTGAAATTTTGGATTTAGGACTGTTGTAACATCTAGTTGTGCAGCTTCCCTTTTGATTGTAATCGACTGAACCAAAAGTGTCCAAAAAAGTCTAAAATCTAAAACAAATCGGATTTGTACTTTTTCTTAAGTGGAGTAATAAGCTTTCATTGAGAGCTTTTCATAAGTGGTACTTATTTTCATTGGTTTCAGAATTATAGCTAAATAAAATTTTAATTAATGAAATTTAAATCGTGGAGAAAGCTAAAGCCCACGCCGAGCTTTAGCGTCAGGAAAAGAAGAAGAAATTATCGATAATTACAACTAACCGATAACAACTAATCGAT
>JAAAKQ030142132.1:0-13204 GCA_010016005.3 Zanna intricata
TCGGAAACTTTTCAGACCACCCTCGTATATTTAAATAAATAAAAAAAAAAGTTTTAAGAAATTGAAAGAACCGAGATTCTAAACAATGTTTATGCTTCTCCACCTCCAAAAATATCTTCTAAGAGGTTTTTTAAAATTTTTCTGCGATTTATACATTAAATGGAAGAAACTAAAAAAAATTCTACTAAAAAATGTACAACCAAAAAAAATTACCTAATTTTTTTTTGTTGGGGGTGATTTATGATGAAAATTTTATTCTAACATTATTACTAAAGGTTTATTATATAAACATTAAATATTATTAAAAGTTTAAACCCAAAAAATTTGAAAAATTCAAAAAAATGATATTTCAAAATTTGATCGGCTTCCCCACCCGGAATATAGCTCCCAAAGTAATTTTTTTTGGATTGCTTGCATTACTGTTATGCCTAGGAAGACATTAAAAAAACGCATAAAAATATAGCTTTTTCAATTTTTGGTAAAGGGGGAATTTTGGGGATAATTAAAACAAACATGATAAGAAAAGCATGCACGAATGAAATGGGCTTACTATAAAATGAATTATATTTATATAATTTTGAGAAAATTGACTCCAAAACACCTCCACTCCCTGAAGATATTGAACCCAAAATTTTACCAACAAATTGCTCTATATATACTAATATCTGTACAAAATTTCATCAAACTAGTTTATCCAATCAAAAGTTATTAAGCTTCAAACACAAACACAAGTGCATTCATATATACAACGTAAGAACCTGCACTTTTTTTTTTTTTTGTAATCCTTCGGTAATGAAATAAAGAGAATACTTTACTTTTTGTAGCATATCTCTCTACAGCTACGATGTAAGGAAAGTAAATAAGATTTACTAAATAAGATTTTATAATCATTTTTTTCTTATACTTATTTTTTATTTTGCCGTTATAGTATATGAGAGAATTCAACAATTTAAAATATATATATATATATCTAATTTATTAATGATGTTATGAAATGTTAAAGTAAATATTACTGGCAATATATTATTTTTATATATATTATTTTGCCGACCTCCGTGGCCGAGTGGTAGCGTCTCGGCCTGTCATCCGGAGGTCCCGGGTTCGAATCCCGGTTAGGCATGGCATTTTTCACACACGCTACAATTCATTCATCTCATTCTCTGAAGATATACTTAATTGTGGTTCCGAAGGTTAAATAAACAATCAAAAAAAAAAAAATTACTGGCAAAACATGTGAATAACGGGGCACTTTTTACATGCCATTTGCTTTAATTCTAGTATGTTTCTAAATTATCACAGGAGTAATATAGAAAGTAATTTTTTTATTGTAGTACAAATATGAATAATTTAAATGAAGTATTACAAATTTTTATCAAATAATGATACTTATTTTTTTATTTATGAAGAAAACTCTAAGTTAAATAAAAAATTTACTTAATACAATGATTTACTAAGGATATGAATGAAGTGTAACATCGCGTGGTGGTTTACTTCGTTTTCTAGTGTAATTAAATTTTATATATAATGTGCTAATTATTACTAAATATCATATAATGTCTTAAGTGATTATTTCATAATTATTAAATTATCTTTTGTTTTTTGAATTTTAAAATATGGTATTGTACAAAAAATGCAGGACACTTTCTTCTCACAGTTTTTTTTAAAATGTAATATTGTTATATTATGTTACTTTACGCAATGAATATAATATAATTGTCTTAAGAGAAAATATTTATGCTTAAATTAAGAAATTAAAACATTGTAATACAACATTATAAAGTAAATAATTTTTAATTAATTTTTATATGTTTCAAAATTTGATCGAGCAGCTAGTTCAGCAAATTAATTAAAAAATGATAAACATTCAGTTAGCTATTTTTTAGAAAAAAAATATATTGAACAAGCTACCTTGTGTCACCCTTTTTTTTTTTTTTATTGTAATAACATTTATATCTGATATATCATGCAGGGATGAAATTTTCTAATAAATCTTTCCGGCAGGGAACTTTTCAGCACTCTCATAATCCCAGTTCTCTTAAATTTGTCACTTGCTGTTGAGAATCACTTGTTTCATGAGAGTTATCCTAAAAAACCTTACAAAATAAATGCAAAAGCTTTCTAATAAAATAATTATATTCTTTTTTTTTATATACCAGTTAATGGCTTTCCATTTTCCACAAGGACTAATATTTAACTATATATGCCGTGTAACTAAAGCGATTTGTTGTAGACAACGTGACATGACTGAAGTAGGTTAAAGCTTTTCTTCACTTAGCAAAATTTAACTTATATATAATATAATTTTGTATGTCAGCATTCCTAGCCTACTAAAATATAGTTAATATTCAACGCTAGAAGATTTATTTCATTCTTTCATGTACACGGAATGCCTCTTTTGAGAACATCATTTGAAGGGGGCAGATTTCACCGATATATATACTTTAGAAATTTATTCTTTATGTCGTCACCGGAAAGAAAAATAGTATTCCGCGGTATTCCTTCATCAGATAACAGGGATGCACTGCGATTCAAATTCTAGTATCCTTGGCCTAATAAATCTAGTAGGGAAAATCTGCATCGCAAAAAAAATAATGGAAAGCAGACATTAAAAAAACGTGTTTCCCTTGATATTTAGGATTCTAACTTGGAAATTATTACTTCCAAAGAAAATAAATCTGCCTGAAAGAAAAAATAGTATTCCACATTACTCCTTCATCAGATAACAGGGATGCACTGGGCTTCAAATCCTGGTATCCTTGGCCTAATAAATCTAGTAGGGAAAATCTGCACCGCAAAAAAATAATGGAAAGCAGACATTAAAGAAACATGTTTTCCTTGATATTTAGGATTCTAACATGGAAATTATTACTTCCAAAGAAAATAAATCTGCCTGGTACCTCAGTTTTTATATACGAGAGTCGACTGAAATGAAACGTAACGGGAAAACAAAATGTCGCACAAGGCGGCAGGTGCTACAAACCTCGCAAATTTTATTTCCCTGCTAATAACCTTCTAAAATTCATTGACCCACGTCTTATTTTCTGTCAGTGGCCATTGTTAATGGAGTAGAGTATGCCTGCTGTGTTAACGTGTCTAAAACTACGTGCAGGAATTAAATTTTTAACAGCGTAAAAAGTGAAAAACTAGTGACATTTTTTGTCGTCTTAAAGGCGTTATATATTGTCTTATAGGCGGTCATAGTTATAAATCTATTGGTCAAAGTACTGTAAATAGGTACGGAATAAACTTTTGTGCATCAGAAACTGATGACTGGTGAAGCGAATATAGAATTAAACTCACAGTGGTCAAATAATTTCTGTAACTGTTGAGAAACGTACCAAAAGGAAGTTGATAAATTGATTCAAAGTTACCGCCATATTACAGCACAACGCATTGCTAGCCGGATAGGCAAATTGAGAGAACGAATAAGACAAATTATTGTAGTACAGTAAAATCTATTCGCATTGGATGCCACACAATCTCATAGAAAAAACCTAACGACAATGAAAGGAAAAGTATTACAAACAACATCTGAAACGTTATCGTGATGAGGGAGATTATTTCCTTATCAATATTGTGACGGGAGATGAAATTTGGGTGTATCATTAGGAGTCAGAAGAAAAAAAAACGATAGAGAATGGAATACTGAGCTGTGATTCAGCACAATCAAGAATGATTCAAATCACGACCTCTGAAAAAAATTCTCTTGAGCTAAAATTTTCTTAAAAAATTCTAAATATTAGTTAAAAAGTTCTAAATAAGTAAGTCTAAATTAAATATCGGTTACTATAAGGAAACGAAGTTAAGCAAATCTACTTTTTTTTTTAACTTTCGGGACCATCTTTAGGTAATTAATCAGAGGATGGAGATGAAAAATTTGTAGCGTGTGTAAAAATGCCATGACTGACCGGGATTCCAACCTGGGACCTCCGGATGGAAGGACGAGACGCTATCACTTTCGCCATGGAGGCCGGCTAAAATCTAACATAGTTGATTTGTATCTGATATTCATATCAGATATTTGTATCTGATTCATTTTTTATGTGTTATTGGTTACATCGTCTAAATAGAAAATATAAAAAAACAATAGACTTTTCGTTACCGATGCCGTAACTATTTCGCAGTCAGAAACGGCACTTATTTTCAGAGTACATCGTACTACATAAGTTCGATTAACGAGTAGACCCTACACACCATAACCTCAAATTGAGGTTATGTTATTGTTTTCAGCTTTAAATTGAGGAACTCAAGAACAACTTAACCAATCTTTATCAAATTTTCACATATATATCTTCAAATAGACTAATACAGTAAATCTAAATTCAATAAAATTGATTCAGTAGTTTTGGAGATTTTTTTGATCTAAAAAACTTTATACATGAATGATTTTTTTCGTACTCCTTATACCTGAAAACTTAAAGAAAATTCATCTTAACTCCCCACTGCCACAATACGATCAAAAGTAATACTTTAAATTGAACGTTAATACCTTAAATTGAATGTTGTCTCTTTTCGACCTCAAATTGAGTGTAACTGGACCAATGTTCATTAAATTTTCACATGCATAACTTTAGGCATATTACTACAGCATATCTAATTTTCAATGAAATTGAAGTGATAGTTTTAGAAATTTTCGAAAAACAAAAGTTTATACACAGGCCTATTTATATAAGGAAATTACATTTAAGTGAATGTCATTTTCGTATTCCTCATACCACAAAACGAAAAGAAAAGAAAATTTTATCGCCCCTCAAACTCACCGTGCTACCGAATATAGTACCATACTTTTCTTTAAAAAGTCAGTAAAGAATGGAAAATTTACCTGTAAAAAATTAGATATTGCAAACGCATGATGTTAAATTTTGTTCAGATGTTAACGAATGATTTACTTTTTTCCAAGGTTAGACATTTTTTTAATTTTATAATAATGATTTTTTTTTTCTTTTTGTGTTTATATATAAATAATCCTTGTTATAGAATTATAGTGAAGTGATTGATGCTTAATATAACCTTAACATTTATATATATATATATATATATATATATATATATACACGAGAATCTAATAAGAGGAACTTATAATTTTATTATATAGTTAATTACTTCAATACTATTTTATATGTTTTATTGTTGAAAATTACTTTGCAGATTATTATTCTTCTTCTTTTTTTTTTAATGTGTGTTATTCTTGGAGGATTTTTTTTTTTCAAAATTCAATAATAAAATATAAAATAAAATTTGATATTACATATTGAGAAATTTTATATAAATATTTTTATTGAATTGAAAGTTTAAACGTTTAGTTCAATAAAAAAAACACGTCCATGTAGACATTCACAATTTATACACGTAATTATAAACTAATACAAAGATGTGTATATATATATATACATCACACACACACACACACACACACACACGCGCGCGCGCGCGCGTGTGTGTGTGTAATAGTAGAAGAAATACGGTTAGAAATTTTATTAAGAGCTCTATTTTTAGTGATGATTTAATAATTTTCATTCATTTTAATATTTAATTTAAATTATTTTATTACTAATTTATCATCGGGCTGAATCTTCTAAAAATAAATTTAAAAAAATACAAATAATTGCCTACTTTTATTGTTAGAAATTTATCATCAGATAATGAGGACAGAAATAAAATTCTTTCATTGTAAATGTCAGAAGAGCGAATTTCCAGACCCGGAACCAGGCGCATTAGCGATTTCCAAATTCCTTGAAAATCCACTAATATAAATAAAAAAAATTAAAACAAGAATAGAAAAATTGAAGCATAAAGAAAATTAAAGATTAAAAAACAATACAATAGAATGTATTTTTTGTTTATAAAATAACACAAAAAATTGAAATTTAAAAAAAATTGTACAACTTTAAAAGAAAAAGGTCCAAGAGAAGAGTAAAAGAATAAATGTTAACTAGAATATAATACAGTTATAATTACAGTTTTTTCCAGGAGTTTATCAGTTTTTTTTCCGTTGTTTCGCAAGTTCTATGTGTTTTTTTTTTAAATTTTTATACTATTTTCTTTCTATCTGACAATTATTAATTAGTTAAGATCGAAATGCACATCAAAATGTAGATTTTTCAAACGGTTTTTTTCTTTATTTATTATTATTTTTTAAATAAAAAAAAAATAACCTTGATTTTTCTTTTGTAAAAAAATAACCAATGAAACTGTGGCAGAACTGTTAGTAATCTGTTAATTTGAAATGAAATAATGAAACGTAACAAAACATTTTGACGATGCATAACATCATAAGGCAGTTATATTTACCTCAAATCTCAAAAAGAACCTTAAGATCCAATATTTGAAATCATTTTAGTCGCGTAACGTTCTCGATTTTTATCCAAAAGGTTAACTGCGAACCAGTTCATATGTTTTTTCAGTCTCATTTTGTATTTATTACCGATTCGCTAAATCTCCTTTCGAACGATCGGCACTCCCAGATAATCAGTTTTTTCGCAAACCATAGCTTTTCCGTTATATTTCTCAATTAAAATTTCTTCTGGAATCGATATACGATGTCAGTATTACTTTCGCTTTTTACCCCAGAGCTGGAACCCGTAGGTCCAAATCGGTTTCAGATCCTTTTGTACAATTGGTTGTTGGATAATCCGATCCCTTGCTTAACAATCAGTACAATGTTAAACTGGTTTTTTTTCTCTCTGATGTGAAACCTCCACGTCAGACAGCAATTCAGATGCAGCCCCAGGTATCGCATGTTGGATGCAAACGGCATTCAGCTGAACTCGCGAGCGGTTATCTCTCCTGATCGCAAACGTAACACGTGTAGACTTAGCAGGATTAACCTTCATCTTCCATTTAGATATCTACTATTTAATTAGATTCAATACAGTTTACAAAAGTTATTTGTATATTTATTTTTAAAGTAGTCATTAACTTTAAAGGTCGATTAATATTAGCAAGCAATTAATTAGTAGCATATATTTTTTACGTTATAATTTTTGAATCCTAGGTCTATTTTAAGTATCACCTAAAAGTGTAAATCGTTATTTATTAATTTAACTAAAGATATTATCTAAATTAATTTAGCTGTAGAAGATGTAGGATTCATCCAAATATGAAAAAAATTACGGACCTAATTTGTAATACTCGTTTGACTCGATTTTTTTAAAGTAAATATTAATGTAAAATTTGAGCTTCATAATTTGGACTGAGTTTTAAAACATCGCATTACTACACTTTCGATATTTTTTGATCGATTGAGTCTTATGGTATTCCACAAAGTATATAATTCATCTTTCTACATACAGAGTTTCTAGCCGGCTGAATCATGTAATAAGTGCACCTGTGGTTTGTTAAATGGCATAAATCGATATTTAAATTTAAATATGAATTAAATAGGATCTTAAAACACATTAGTGACCAGGACGACGGTTGAGTGGCCGAAGCGTTAAAATTTAACGATTTGGGTTAGTTTCGAATTATTAATCTTCCATATGGAAGACTTGCACTAACCATATTTGCCACATCAACACATAAATCTGATATTAAATAGTCAGTAAATAAGATCGACTAAATTAAACATGGTATAAGATACATTTGATAAGTTTCGGATTTCAAATAGAATTTTATCTTTCTTGTAACAAAATAAAAGATTTTAATTGGAGAAATTTTTACTCTTTTTATTTTAATCCGATTACATTTTTTGTTTTTATCGTTGAATCTATTTTACTAGATTAAAAAAAAAACTTTCCGTATATTCTATTTATTATATACATATGGAATATTTTATTAAATTTATGTTTTAAAATGTGCTAGAACAGGAAAACGCTTTGCAAAAACCTGTAATATACAGAGTTATTAAAAATGATAGATTCAATCTTTTTACTTTGTAATCCAAATTAAGAAGTAATGACAAATAAAGTTACATCTGATATTACAATAAAGATTACAGATATAATTCATAAAGGTTCAATTTAGCCCCCACCGGCTGCATGGGACACATCAAGCAATAGCTTAACTTTTCCTATAAGCGAGGAAAGAAAAGTTTTTCTTGGGCTTCGTACAAAACTTTCTTCAATTCATCTCACGTTCTCCTCTACCATACACAATCGGACCGTGCTGTTACCTTTACAGAGAAAATCTGTTTGTTCAAACTGGTGAAAACAATGATATATGCTCTTCTTGTTGGAGGGTCAATTTAGCGGTCGTTTACACAACTATATGCGGTTTAGCGATGCTTATTCTTAATTTTCTGACCTATTCTTCATCTACTACTTAGATCAGCCTGATACAAAGTATAGTTCAGGAAATACGGAGTAACTAAATCGAATTTGTCATTTAGAATTTTTCTATATATATTTGCGAGGCTCTGCTGAAAAATCTTGTACAGTAGCATAGTACACGGAGACAAAAGGTACTATCGAGTTGAGCGTGGCAGCTCATGATATTTAAACTACTCCTCTGAAAATCTGCGATAATGCGTTGAAATCGGTTTACCAGTTTGTGTTCAGTAGCAGTTAAAATGGAGTCGAATAAGTCCAATACGGTCATCACGGTTAAAACAGCGCACGGTTAAAACAGTCAAACGTTGGCACAGTGATCGAATTTTTAACAGCAGAAAATGTGAATCCTACAAATATATTTTACCGTTTAAAAGCAATTTACGGTAGTGAAACTGTTAACAAGAATACCGCGAATAGGTGGGCGTTGAAATTTCGCGAATGTGAGGCTCGTAAAACAATAGAGGAGGATGCACCTCGCGGCAAACGACCAGTTTCTATGATTGACGAGAAACATCGAAAGGAGGTGGGCGATTTCAAAGTGACCGGCGAATCACCAAGCAACGCATCGCTGTTCAATTAGGCATATCTAAAGAAAGAGTAGGTCATATTATCGAATAATTAGGTTACCATAAAATCTGTGCACGATGGTACCGCGCAAACTCTCTGATGGCTCTCCGCAAGTTGAAGTTTGAGCTTACTACGCATCCGCCATACTCGCCGGATTTGGCTCCGTGCCACTTCCACTTCTTCCCTCATCTCAAGAGGAATCTCAAAGATAATCATTACACCGTGGACGATGAGGTGAAGGAATTTGTGGCCGATATAGACCGCCAGAATCATGTAATAAGTGCACTTGTGATTGTTAAATGGAATAAATCGCTAGGACAAGATGTGGAATTAAATATGACCTTAAAACGCATTGGTGGCCAGGATGACGGTTGAGTAGCTGAAGCGTTATAATTTAACGATTTGGGTTAGTTTCGAATTATTAATCTTCCATTCGGAACACTTGCACTAACCATATTTGCTACATCAACACATAAATCTCAGTGATGGAATGCAAAAACTTGTCCCACGTTGGAAAAAGTGTATCAGTGTAAATGGGGATTATATTGAAAAATAAATATTGGATTTTGTAGCTAAAGGTATTGTACTTTTATTCATTTTTCATTTCATTCCAATATTTCTTTTCATTCCAATGCTACACATATATATGCAAACTTTATCAGCCGAGCCCCGTACATCCAATACAGAAATCTGATTAAAGTGTATTTTGTTGAACACATATACTAACAAAAGAGACTGGCAACAATAAAAATTTTAGTAGATATGTTATGTTTAATTTTATTAAAATGCGATTTACTTAGAAAAAAATACTTATTTAAATATTTGAACACAAGTAAAATTACGTTTTTTTTTAATAATTAGGCATCATTCATCCGCTAATAATTTAGTATCTCTCATAAACCATTTAATGAAAATACCAGATGTGGAATAGGTAAAATATACAGTTTGTTATAATTTCAAGAAAGATAAAAAATAAAAAAAAGGATAAGAAACAAGGGATATAATTATATCGAGGTTTTAAAAAGGAGAAGAAATAATACCTACTAATTTAAATTTTGGACTTTTATTTGTATTGCTTCATAATTTTTGGAAAAGAAAAGTGGTATTTGTGCTGGATATCAAACGGTATGAAATTTTTTTCACTTTTTTTACCGACTTTAAAAAAAAAATACGGCATTACTTTCGGTCACACAATGACAGGGAGTGAAAATTAATTTTTACGCTTTGAGGTATGAGAAGTACGCAAATACCATACAGTTAAATTGTGCTTTCTGTATTTGTAAATATATATATATATATATATATGTATTGAGGCTTATATGTACAATGTTTTATTGCTCGAAAAATCACCAAAAATACTACATCAATTTCATTGAAACTTATGTACTCTGTAGTAGTATACTTGAAATTGTACATGTGAAAATTTGATGAAGATTGGTTGTGTCGTTTCGAGTTAACGCTGAATTTAAGGTCGATAAAAATTTGAGTTGTGTTAATACTATGTGGTAGTGCATTTTTCATAGGTGCTTATGGAGTGAATCACAGTGGTAAGTAGAAACTTGATGATTGTGTGTAAGTTCTCCTGTTTAATTGATCTTATTTAGTATGTTGTGACTGGGAAGTAAGAGTGCGACTGAAATGAAACGTCTGTCTCTTGCGCAAAACTTTTCGAAGAAAATTACGGTATTACTTTCGGTTGCATGGTGGAAGTGGAAGTTGAAAATTAATTTTTTTTTTACGTTTTGAGGTTCGAGGAGTTATAAAATAACATTCAATTAAATTGTGGTTTTCATATAAATTTATTTATAGGCCTATGTATAAACGGCTGTGGCACGAAAATATTCAAATTACAGGATTAATTTCATTGAAATTTAGGTATGCTGAAGTAGTGTATCTAAAGTTATGAAAATGAAAATTTTATAAAGATTGGTTGAATCATTTCACTCAATTTAAGATTAAAAAATTTGAGCGAAGTAAGTTAGAAGTGTGGTTCGTTATGATGCTATAAGTTGGAAAGTAAAAGTATCTTTATCTGTGGAATCTATTATTAGCAATATTGTTTTTTTTCTATTGTGGTGTGTTTTTGACTATTTTTACTATCTTTTTATGGATCAAAGTTTTTTCTTGCAAATTTTAGTTTAGAATGTGTTAATACTTGTTCAAAAGGAAAAGATAAAATAACGAAAAGTCGTTCTTCTTAAGCAAGTTTTTTTTATTTTAAATTTGACACGATATCTTCACCAATCTGAATCTTTTTTTTTTTTTTTTAAGGCGTATAGAGTAGAATTAATAGTACTCTTATTACACATGGTTTAATGAATAACTAGATATATTACCAATGAAAGAATAATGTAAACAATATACGGTATATTGTTTCTGTCTATCCCACCGCCTATCCCTTCTTCTTTTAATGTTGTGTGTGTTTGTGTGTATTTGTGTTTAAATGTATGTGTCTAGGATGCTATGTCGGGTGAATGTATTACTATTTCGCCACATCCTCCCTTCGATGCCGCTAGAGTGCGGCACTCCTGAAGAATAGTTAACTGAGTTGTTCAGTTGTGGACAGACCTTTCTACTAGGAGGTTGACTTTATAAAACACTCTTGGATCATAAGGATTAACAGCTGCTATACGTCAAAATGGCAAGTGTTAAAATTGATTAATATATACTTGTTTATGTATATGTATGTATATATATATATATATATATATAGATATATTTATATATACATTTATATATACATATATATTATTAATTGTTAATGTAACATGATCAAAATTATTTTCTATTAATATAAAATACAGAATTTTTTTGTTTAATTATAGAAAACATCATACGAATTATTTTATCTACTTAGTAATCGTATCTACAAAGATAATTATCTCAATTATCCGTGCTCTAATAAACCGCGTAAATAAAATAACTATCCCGTCAAACAGCTACATTTTAAGATTTAGTTTACTGTAATAAACTACATCTGTGTGTTTATGCATTTATTAAGATAAGATATGAATATATTTATTTGAAGAGAGAAATTTTTACGTAATTATTTTTTATTTTCAAAGATATTTATAGAAAATTATTAACATTTAGTCATGAATAACATTTATATGAAATATAAATAAAATAATTTGAGCTTTAAATTTTTTAAAGATATTAAATCGTCCTTTTTTTTACACAATAATATTTATTTAAGATCAATAATTAAAAATTTTTGATTAATTTTTTTCTAATAATAAACTAAAAAAAAAAAGATGAAAGCAATAAATAAAAGTAGAGTAAAAATAAAAAATAAAACTTTATGCACATTAAAAAACAGCTGACGTCCAAGCTTTAACGTACGTTGAGAAATTTATGAAAATATTTCAATCGAAATAAATTCATTATATTATGAATATAAATTGATATATTAATATCAAATTTATTCGTGATATAAAAATTCTAATTGTTATAATGAAAATCAAAAAATTTAATGTTTGTCAGGCTAAGTAAATCGGCTAAGTTTATCTAGTTACTAATTATTTTTAGATAATTGTGGTTTTGTCAAAACCACATTAAACAACGTAAATTTTGTGATAAAATTATCACGTTTAAACTATGTTTTAAAAATCTGATATTAAAAGTTAATATTAATTAATAATAAAATATTTGTTTATTTCTTATATTTTTTAATTAAAAATTTTATTTTATATTAAATTACTTTAATGCAAGAAAAGTAAAGAAAATATAAATGATAAACAATTTAATTTAAAAACTATATATATTATTTTAGAATACTATTGTTTTCTTTTCAAAAACGTATACGTAAAAAATATAATAAAAAAAATTAAATTAAAAAAAAAAAAAAAATTGAATTTGTGAATTATACATTTGTTTGTTTAGTATTTTCATAAATGATTTTTCTCATCCTATTTGATTTTATTCTTAATTAGAATTTTTTTTTTTTAAACAGGAATAAGATACATTTTAATAAGTTTAGAATTTTAGGAACTCTATATTTTTATGGTTTTCTTAAAAATTAAATGATTTTAACAATTTTTGTAGTACAGTGTTTAAATTTAAAGTTATTTTCAACTTTCTAAATCAACGTGTATTCTTTTTATCTGGGATAAACGATCCCAAATAAAAAGTTCCGTTTTTAAAATATAAAATATTTATATATCCAATAAACATTTTATTACCTCTTAACTAACAGTATACTATATTTAGAATATTAAGTTCTAAAATTAAATTTTTTCTTTCATAAGTATCTTTAGTAAATGTCTATAGCTCTAAATATAAAATAAGGTTTTTTTTTATTATTTAAAAATTTCCAATCTATTTTTATTTATACTATTAAAGACTGATCGGACTTCAGTCCCAAAGATTAC
>JAAAKQ030142199.1:0-10525 GCA_010016005.3 Zanna intricata
TACTTTTCTAATAACTGTTATATAATAATATAATAATTAAATCCACTTACTAAAAATTTTATAAATTTAGTTCAAGTGCTTTCAGAACAAAATTATTTCATCATTAGGAACTCGAAAATATTTTTTTTTAAATTTTATTAAACTAAACCTTCATAGTCTGCGTAAAATGTTTATGTAAATTATATAGGTATATCTGTGAAGACATTTACAATGTCAGGACATAAGTCGACATAATTATAAACAAATGACGATCAACATTATATAATTTATATTAACATTTTACACAGATTATGAATTTTTAATTTTAATAAAATTGAAAGAACATATTTTGAGTTTCTGATGATGGAATAATTTCTTTATGAAAGTGCTCAAACTAAATCTATAAAACTGTAAACGGGTTTAATTATTTAAATATTAATATTTATAATATTTTAATATATTTATTTTTATTTAATTTTTTTTGTAGATTTATTATTACCTGGCTAAAATCATTTATTTTATTGTTTATACATTTTCTACTTATACTAAAGGGCACTGTATTTAATTAATTGTTAGTATTTGTCAGTTTAGTTACAATTAATTTTCCTCCATTATAAGTTTTTTATTGTATCTCAAAATTTTATATTAACAGTACCATTTATTATAATAATTTCATAGAAAACAATATTTATCTGTAATAATGTATTGTGTATTATTACACAAAAAGAAGAAAAAAGTTGTTCTCGTTTTGAACTCTAGAAAAAATAGCTTAAAAATTAGAAGAGTAGATTAAGAATTAATGACTTACAGTTAAATTATTCAATTAATTTTAATTAACATAATTTTTTATGTCAAACATCAAAATGTAAATTATTTTGAAGAAATTATTTTCCATCCACGTAGTTCAGTGTTTGAATACAATATTCATGGAACTGATGATAAATGATTACTGTGAAAATACATTTTTTTGTGAAAGGTCTCAAAAAAACTAATTGTTTATTACTGGAGAAGTATTTAATTTGAGAAATATGAACTCGTAACTGAGATGTAAAAGTATGGTTGATATGTACACTTGAATAAATAGTGTTCAGTATTCATTATTATCAATAAATTTGTAGCTGCAAGAAATAGTTACAGCCTGATAAATCCATATCCATTGTTATTATAAATTTAATAGCATAGTGTTTGTTATAACAATTAAACTTTAAAGAAGTATAAATATAATGTTAGATAATGTAAAATGGTAGTTGTTTCCTTTGTTGGATAGGAATATCAGAATTATCCACATCAATTTAAATAATTATCTCACATCTTTGGTAATTGTCTATAAGTTGAACAATTTCTTTGTAAATACAAAAATTAAAGTTTAACCATTCATTTAAACCATAAATGAAGCATTCAATTTTGTTTTTTTTGTACTTTAAATATTCAAATACATTAGTGGATTTTCTGAGCAGGGAGATTAGGCATAATCATTTCAGTTTTCTTTTTAATCTGCAAATGCAGTGTGTGCTCATTTTTCCTAGCAAAACTTGCACGGGATGCACTAATTTTCCCTTGCACAGAATATATATCACCTTTGAGGATGGCTAAGCCACTACTCATTACTGAGAGTTATTGGTGTTTCATGTCATGTTATCTAAAATTGTTTAGTTATACAAAGAAAAGTACATTTGTAATGAGCTTTTAAATATCTAGGGATTAATTCTTAAAACATAATTAGAAGACATTATTTCTTTATCAGTTATCATAAAAATAAAATAATAATAGAAAGTAATATCAGGTGGTTATAATCATCTTAAAAAAGGTCACACGGCAGTTAACTCTTCTCATTATTCTCAAAATTAAGGGGAATGAGATAAAATAAGGGTGTAGCCAAGAAATTTCAAGAATGAATTTTCTAATAATTTATACATTTATCACATCATCAAATCAATTTTATCATGCTTTTTTATTTGTACAACAAGCATATGTGTATCTTAGTAAATTTGTAGCTACATACAAATCCTAAAAAATCAAAGAAATCAGATTGAATAAAGTCTATAAAATAAAGCTTACATTTCTAGGTCAAAGACCCAAGAAAATCTGTTATCACTTAAGAAAATTAAAATTTCATATTTTGTGTTTGTGAATGTAGTATCAATGAAATAATTCAGATAATTAAACGTTTTAAAAAAAAAATGTAATTAGCATATTATTCTTCTTAAAGAATTTTATAATTAAAATAATTACTAAAAATTATAGACTATAAATAGCATCAATAAAAATTCTGGGAAAACCAACAGCAAACTAAAGATTAAACTATATATATATAATTATATATAAAGTTGTACTGAAGGACTTATAAATTAAGAACAATCATAAAAAATTATTAATAGATAAAATCATAATACACGCTCCTTTTAATAGAAAGGAAAAGTGATTTACTGATTAAAAAAATTACTATTTATTAATTGCATATATTTAATTAAAATTTTACAAATAAAATATCAAATGTAGATTTAGAAATTGGAAAGCAGTTATTATAAATATTTATACAGAATATAACATTTTACCATCACTGAAATGTTTGGACAGTGAGGATAATAGTTACAGAAAATTTTATAATTTTTTGCTATACAATATAGATCTTTAGATGTATTTTTACCTGAAAATTTTTTATAGTCTTTTTATCTTTTATCTAGAGTGCACATCAGAAAAAGAAGACTATACTATTCTTTTTTCTTTTTTTTTAACAATGATTCCTACTCAGCTGCTTCTGTCGTAGAGTAAATGTAAAACAGAGTAATTTTTTTTTGTTAGACGTTATTTAGGCACATTGTTTTTTCTATAGAATTTAGATCAATAAATAAATTATAATTTAAAAATATTTTTTTTTATCATTGTGGTTATTTGTTCTTTGATTACAATGTGCAATGAAATACATCTATTTGTTATTACTTCTTAATAGTAAGTGTTTGCCGACTGGTAGATTGGTAGTGTCTTGGCCTTTCATGCAGAGATTCTGGGTTCGAATCCTGATCAAGCATGGCATTTTTCATATGCTATAAAATTTCCATTTCATATTTCCATATGCAAGCTTTGAAGCTTATGTAGTGAATTAATCATAAAAAAAGGTATTTAAAAACAAATACTGTCATAATATAAAATCTTGGTATTAACTCAATGAAATTTAACATTTCAATAAAATTAAACTTGATTTAGTCTAAACTGAATGTCAGTTTTTCTGTTTCACCATGTATGTTATTTTTTCACATTTTTTTCCACAGTCAAACTCAATATTGGGCTAGCAAAATTGTGAGATCCTTCATTTTGTATTTTAATAATTTTCTTAAAGGATTGTTCTTTGTCATTTTTCAATTCGAACAATGACACAAGACTGAAATAATTTGTCATTAAAATTAATTCGTGTGAAATAAGTTTAAGGACTTCATTGAGGGTTACAAAAAGTAAGATATTAAAGCATTCTTCTACTGAAAAACGGAAATTGTGATATAAATCATTTTTATGTGATCTTGTCACGATTAATTTGTCCTCAACCATTAGGTTCTGATTTAAAAGTGCTTAATATATCAGATAATAAAATAATTAATAACCAAAACGTATTTTTATTTTATCTGTTGAACATATATCAGTCATATAGTTTCTGGTTAGTTTGGTTAATTCTTCATAATCAGAATTTAAATTACTTGTAACTGGAAGTTGTGTGCTGGTAATTGGTTTATTTCATTAAAATAGGTATTGATCTGTTTGTAATCATAAAATTAAATAATATTATTGATTAGAAATCTACCGTAACAGAACCTTGAAATAAACCCTAGATTTTTTGGCTTAATTGAAAGCCAACATCGGGAGTTAAAAAACATTATATTGAAGTCAAAAATCATAAAAATATAGGTTTAGATGTAAAATTAGTTATGACTGTCAGAGTCCTAACAATATACTCTTTACTGATTTATTGACTTGATTCTCTTGACTTGATTGATTGAGTATACTGTTAGGACTGAATAGTCATGACTGGTTTTACTTTGTAACTTATATTTTTATGATTTTTGACTTCAATATAATGTTTTTTAACTCCTGATGATGGCTTTCAATTAAGCCAAAAAATCTTGGATTTATCTCAATTTGTGGTAAGGTGGATTTTTAATTGTTAATATTATTTAATTAATTAACATATCAGTGATACCATGTTTGAGAAATTAATCACAAAATTGTAAGTACAAGACATCTGTTTTAAAATAAGGAATTTTTTTTTTGTATAAAGAATATTTTCATGGAAATTTTATTTGAAATGTTTTGAGATTCAGGGATTTTTAAGTCAGCGATATCAAACTAATTTTTTCATCTGAAGAAAAATTTGAAATTTTATTAACAGTTTAGGTTAGAAACATATAATGTACATAATAATATATTCACTCTCTCGCACTATACCATTTTTGTTTGTGCAACATTAAGTAATTTGACTGCAGTTGACACTGCCGTTAGAACAGATTCATCTAATCAGAATGAAACTGCTACCCATGCTAATTACTATCATTGTCTATTATGAAAGGACCAGTCTATTAGTTGTGATTTTGGCCATTAGAGCATTAATATATTACTCTTGAAATGTTGCAAATGTAATTGAATGATTAGTTGTGATTGAGTGCAGTTTCCATTACAAATGGACTCTGGTGAATCTTCATACTGCAAATTACATTTTTATTAATTTAGTTCTTTTGACCAAAGAATATTGATGATATGTGCAATTAAATCTGTTAAAAAATAACTTAAATATGAGTTTATTTAACTCAGATGTGGTGAGTTTCAAAGAATAATTATAATTAGAACTTATATTTTTGTAACAACTATTTTGTGAATAAAATTTTCCATTGCAGTGAACAGTACACATATGAAAAAAATGTGTTTATAAATTTACACAATGTACTTATTACATAATTTACACTAATATTAATTTTAATAAATGAATGTAATTTAATGTTTTATTAATCTTAGAACTGCAGAACTTTTATTTGTTTGATGGAAGGCTGTTTTAAAGCAATTTTCATGCATTATTTTTAAGGATTTATTAAAATATTGTTAATCTCTTAAATAACTGAAAATTTTGTTTAGGTAAGTTTTTATAAAATTATATTGAACATATATTATTACTTTAAAGGATGTTTTTTTTTTTCAAAGAATGGAGAATTTTTCATTTTTTAAACTATATTATTTTACTTTTCCCCAGTACACTCACAGCTGTTACAAATACCATAAAATCAAATATAAAAAAAGGAATCTTTTATGCTCTTTTAATTCATATGTAATCAATGTTTGTACATAAAATATGTAATTGGAAACAAAACTACTATGAGATAGCAGAAAGGTAATTTTGTGTTTTGTCAACTCACAAACCATAACATCAAAAACTGTCAATAAAATAAAGAAAGAACAGAATGTAACCTCTCAACTGGTACAAAAATTGTGAGAATGCATATTAATAATCAAAGTATAATTTATTGTATAAACTATGTATCTTTCATAAAATTGAATTTTGCCAGTTCTAGACAGGTAGTTAAATATTAACCATTTTCATTCGCAATGAATATACTTTCATATTAGATGAGATATAATTTATCTAATATTTAGTATTTATGAAATTATTATTATTATTATTTTTTTTTAACCTCCGGAACCACTATTAATAGGTACATCTTCAGAGAATGAGATGAATGAATTGTAGCATATGTGAAAAACGTCATGTCTGACCGGGATTCAAACCCAGGACCTCCGGATGAAAGGCCGAGACTTTATTATTATTGGTAGAATTTTTGGTATTTAGCTGAGAATTATTGGAAATTCTTTTGAATTTTTACATTCTGTAATTAGTAAATTCTTAAAGAGTGCTATAATTAGCAGCTTAACAAACATTTATATTTAGTTGCCTAATATGAGAAAATGAGATGAGAAAACTAGAGTTGGCTGAAAAGTAGTTGTAAAACTAATGAAAATGAAAATTAAATGAGCATAGAAATGAAAAGCTAGAAATGAGCATAGTTTTGAAATCAATATTAAAATCATATTTATTAATTACATTTATGCAATTTTATTCTGGTTTTGTCAGTTCTATTTTTGTAAATAATTTCCTTAGATTTAGTTGAAATATACTGAAATTTCTCCATATATTATTGTTCTTAAGGCTTAAAAAAATCATTATATGCGGAACACAGTCACCAAACCAACACAATGCTACTGCAGTATATTATTAAATTGTTCTGATTGCACAATGTTCTATATTGGTCTAACATGATGCAATTTTTAACAAATGTACAATGAACACCTAAAAATCCATTCTGAGCAAAATTGAATATTTTCTAATAGACACAAATCATAAATCCATCGATGTTGACAAGATTAATATTCCATCCATGCACAAAAAAATACTTACCTGTATACATATAATACACTTAGACATTATGAAATATATAAAAATACAACAAACATCAACAATATACTAAATGAACAAACAATTCAGACAATTTTTAATATGTCTACCTGTCAACATCATCAGTTGATGACAATTTGAAACGCCACTGAGAATGATTGGAAAGATGATAGACATTTTTAAATCTTTCAAAAGCTTTTTATGATGATGGATTTAAAAAAAAAAGTTTTGGTCATATTTGGAATTTTTTCATTCGCTACAAAATTCTCTGATAATAGTAACGTTTATAGGATCTGCGGTGGTTGTTAATAAATAATTATGAAATTTTTAAAAAAATTCCCTTTCAACCACTTTTTGATATCTTTTCTTTCTTTTTTGTTTAGCCTCCGGAACCACTGTAAGGTATTACTTAAGAGGATGAATGAGCATGATACCTAAGAATGTAAATGTAAATGATACCTAAGATTGTACAGTTTCAGGTTGACCTTTCCTGAGATGTATGATTAATTGAAGCCCAACCACCAAAGAACATCATATCCACAATCTAGTATTCAAATACATATAGAAGTAATTGCCTTTACTAGGATACGTTTTGATATCTGGTTTAATTTTAAACAATTTTTTTTTTATAAAGAGATATCACTGCACCTTTTTTTTTTTCAAATAAATATCTTTAACATTTATCACATGAGCAAGACAAATTGACAGATACCTATATAATGAAAATCAATGCAACTGTTCTGAGTTATGAGGTTCCAATGCAAAAATTAAAAAGCATTAAAATAATGCGTTCTTAATAATAATCCTCCTTCCATAGTCTGAAAAAACAATTATGGCACTAATGACATGATATATTGAATTTACAATAAAGCAATTCATAATTTTTATTCATGAACATTCAAAATTATGATCTAAAAGCCATTTATTGGCTAATTAAGTTCCATATCTAAATCAAAATAGAAGCCAAATGTAGTATTATATATTTCCACAACAATATGAAGGCAATATTTATGCCGCTGATTATAAAATATTATCTACTGTAATTTGTAAACAATATGCAAATGTTATCTATTGACAGTCTACAAATAAATTGATTTTATTTTAAACTAATGAGATTTTGCTAAAAATAAATAATATGTTAAATTGTCATAACTTAATTACTGTAAGTTATTATAAAACTTATCTCTCCACTTACTGCTTTATTTATCTTTTTTTATTCACATTTAGTACTTTCACAAAGTCTCTCCTTTATCAAATTTTTTTTTTAATGGAAATTAAATTAAAAATATAATTATAGTAAAAAAATGTACAGAAGAATGTTTACTATCTCTGTCAATGATAGAGAATAAACTATTCTGCTACTATTAAAATTTGTGACAATGTATATATTATTGGTACAAAAGTATCTTAAATATAATGTAAATTAAATTTATTATTTCCCTATAATCCAAAATATAATATTAAATTTTAGTTGTTCATTATTTATATTTTTCGTTTCTAATTTTTATTATGCATTTTCTCAAGTGTAAGGATTTTAAATGGTGTTGTTACTTATTTTTAATAAATGCATGCAATTAGATTTATGTTATTGTATTTATACGCTTTTAAGTGTTTTGAAAATATTTTTTTTTTTTTTTATTCATCATTCTTAACAGAATTTTTTTTGTACAATTTTTCTCCATGTTCTATTTTATGTACCCTGCTTTTGTTATAAATGTTTCTATTAGATTTGAATTATTTTATCTAATCTAATTAATAGTTTTAAAACCAATCTTATAATCACTTAAATGTTTTTTTACTAAATATTTATAATATTAATATTGTAACTAAGTTCTGTCATTGAAATATTATTTTTTTGATATACACCGAATCCTGACATGTTTTTATTTTTATTTTTTTGTGCTAATACTTAAAGTGTATTCAGTATGTTTATGAAAACTATTTACTTTCAGTTTTTTAAGTGTTATTTTGCTTTAATTTTATTATGTATTATTAAATTATCATCAACATATCTAATCCATAATTTTATTATATGGACATGTATAATATTAACTAGATTAATTATTTTCCAATTTAATTTAACCCAAAAAAATGTTCTTATTAACCAGAAATCTCTGTCCAAGTATTAAATATGAAGGAAAAAATAAAGCATTGAATGGAAAAATATAATTTTTATAAATAATTACATTTTCTTGTGTAGGATGCATTCGGCAAGGGTATAACATGCATAATATTAAATAAGTTATTACTAACCTAACTTAATCTTTGCAAACTTGTAGACAAGGGAAGAAGATAAAATCACTGAAATGTTTTATGATGTAGTTTTTGAACACAAATTTATATATGTATCTCATCGAATTGAAACTTAAAAATTCATCTGATAGGGCTGTTAATATCCTGACAATTACACTTTGTGTGATTTGAAGCTACAATCTTTTTATGATATTCTTTCAAACTGTTATTCATAAACTGTTCTGTGATATGAAATTCTAACGTCACTTCTTCAACGCCATCTATGTCTGGTCGGCACACGAATTCAGGACCCTGCTGACAACAACCCGAACCTATATCACAACGATGTAGAACGGCGTAAACCGGTCTGAACGTAAATCTTTGAGAATTTAAATCTTTTGAAAGGCTCGTGATGGGTATGGACCTTTGTTGTGGTGTTTTACACGGGAAATTTATAGATCGACGATAAGTCTCAGAGAATAATGATTGGCACTCTGCATTTAATATAAAAGTTGTTGTAACAATTACAATATAACACAAAAATGTAACACACATTGTTAATGAAATATTCATTTTTAACGAAAGAAAAAAGTAAGTAATAAAAACTATAATAAGTTCAATAATTAAATTTATTATAAAACGCACTTCATGCACGGTTTTATTTATATATGCACATATTTGCTTGTTTATTTGAGAATATAAAGCCACCGATACGAACTGTCGTTAACAAATAGCAAACTCTCACGGCTATCATTGGTTTTATACTGATCACGGTCAAAATAAAAAGATAAATTCTTAATACTTGCCGCAACCAACGATGTTGCATGTAGTAGCTGTTTTCCTCATGACGTTGCTGGAGTTGTATTTCATCACTACCAGTCGCTCGACTACATCTTCACGCTGCATTTTGTTCATGCATGCGCAGACGAATTCTAATTAAATACTTATACTTAACTTACAACTAATTTGCCACAATCCTCGTTTAACTGATTTTTTTCCGCGTTTAATTTCTCTTAATCGAATAAATATAGAGCGCGTGGCACGTGACACAATAACTCAAGAGAAATTTACAGAAACCGCCGTCCACTGACGATCAGCACATTCAAATTACCACTGAATTTACACCAGATGATCAGACAGTTTAACGGCTGACCGGTGGAAGGGGACGAGTATTCTCCTTCGACCTGAAGTATAAAACTGTCAAATGTCTCCACCATCATCACATAGTCGGATAATTATTATGTGTGTTAATATATTAATACTAAAAATAATTTGACAAGCCAACTCTCTTCCTTTTTTTACAAACTATTAAAATAAAATTAAAAATACATGTCTTTACAGTTTTATTTATTTTATTACAAAATTATTATTAATATTACTTTCTATTATTAGTTGCTGACCAAGGAGACAATATTATCTTTAGGCCTTACTCTTTACTTCTACTTTTTTAATTTAGCGTCAGTAATTCTTAATTGTTTAATTGAAATCATAATTAATGACGAGGGAAATAATATAAATCTTTTTTTTATGTCATTCAGGAATTTTATCAAATAAAATCCGAAGATTATATAAAATATACATCATAATTTCAAATGCCAGGAAAATTCTCCTTTAAATAAATATGTTAACTTTTAAAATTTGTTTCCAATGCCCATAGATTTATTTTATTGTTATTTTTATATGAATATATATATAACATCGGTTCTAAGACTGATTTGATCTTCACTAGTACTAAGTAGCATTAACGTTGTGTATATATTTAAATATTAAGGAACAGTCATCAGTTCCTTTCTCAATCGGAAGTCGCTATTTGGTTCAATCGCCATTTTATGACCAGACTAATTAATGTACCTTCATATGTACTGTCAAACAACATTATTATTAACC
>JAAAKQ030142210.1:0-13203 GCA_010016005.3 Zanna intricata
TTGTAAGTTTCCTATTTGATTACAATAAAATTTTATAACTATATTGCGGATAATAATTGACTTACCCTCGTATATATGCGTAGCGTTTCGTGATGATCTTTTGATTACGAGTCAGTTAATTTTTTTCTCTACGGAAAAGTCTACCACTAAAGTGTCTAGCACAACGCGCCAAAAAAGTTTTTACTTCGATAATGACGTTATTAATATTTAAAAATCCAGTGGTGTATTTAAAATAAAGGTATGTTAAGGGCTAATGTCATGTAATCCTTTGGTGGCTTTTTTAATTTATTTTTAGAAATAATGTAAAAATTAATAATGTAATTTATATTTTTTGTTTCTTTATTTTTATTTATATTCGCATCAACAAATAAAGTCATTAGCGACTCACCAAGATCTGTTTGAATGTATTGGTAAATCACGTTAACTGGTACATTGACACAGCTTCAGGGCGACCATTCCTGAGACGTATGATGAATTGAACCCCAACCACCATTACCAAAAAACATCGGTATCCATGGATCTAGCATCCAAATCCATACAAAAAAATTTATTAAGATTTGAATTCTAGAACCTTTAATTTCAAAATCAGCTGATTAATTTATATGTTAAAAAATTAAAAACAAAAAAATTAGTTCAGAAAAGGTGCAATTTAAAGACAACTGACACACCTTTATTTTATGTTTTTGAAATTTTCTGATTGTTATTGCGAATCATCGGAGCAGCAGTTTTTAACTTTTTCCGTTTGAGAATTTTCTTAAGAGTTCAAACAAAAAGAAATATTTAATTACCATTTCAAAATAAAATTGAAAATTAAATAAAAACGACAACAATAATGTTGTTTTTATTAACTAAGTAAGTATTTAATAGAAGCCAACCTCCGGTGGCGCGAGTGGTAGTGTTTCGGCCTTTCATTCGGAGGTTCCAGGTTCGAATCCCGGTCAGACATGGCATTTTCAGACGTTAAATAATTGACATTTAATCTAAACCTCTGAAGTGATATCTAACGGCGGTCTTGAAGAATAAAAAAAAAGGAAAAAAATACCTTTTATTTTTTTTTTTAATAATAAAAGGAAAATAATAGATAGGAATAGAAAAAAAAATTTTTTTTTACGTATTAATATAGAGCTTGACTTGAAGGTGTTGTGATATGTTACGAATTTACGGATGTGAAACGTAGACACTAAGAATTAGAGAATATGAAAAGTGACGAGCCTATAAAGTGTTGGTATTGGAGAATGAAACAAAATAGAAGATTATATGGAAAGGCAAAGTGAAAAATAAAGAAATAATGAAGAATATGAACTAAATTAATTAAATTATTAGCTTAATAAGAAAAATTCAGAATAGGAAAGCTAACTGGCTGAATAATATTATGAAAGGAAAAAGAATAATTAAAACAGTGGAAGAAAGATCAAGCAGAAGGTTTAAAAGAGGTTCAAACAGAGGCCAAAAGAGTAGAAATTATAAATCGTCTATAAAGGTTTTAAAGATTTAACTGGGAATGGGGAAAACTGAATAAGGACATTGAACAAGGAATTTACATCGGGGTAAATTTTTTTCCTACTCACGTAAGGAATTTAAAAAAGATCTAAATTTTATAAAAAAAGGAGTCGGGAATAATTTCTTCTAACAATTAAAAAAAAAGTTATTTTTTAATGGTTAAGTTATAATAATAATAAAAAAACAATTTAAAAAAATAGTCAAATTTATTCAAAAAGAATTTATCTAAAATTAAAACACCATTTTAATAAAAATTAAAGTTTACCCATATTTTAGAAGCAGCGTTTCTATTAGTTCAGCTTAAGATAGATTTAGATGTCTATTATGAAGTATATTGAAAATAACAATGTGTAGTAGTAGAACTATGTCGGTTTCTTGTTGCTATAGCAAATAAAACATACATTCTTCAAGGTTTTCATATGATGAACTGGAAGGGAATCGCACCGGGAGAAAAATGCATAATTTTGCAACTCTCCCGAGGAATAACCCCTAGAACGATTTAATAAAGGGACGGAAAGCGATTCTATATTCTGTCCAATTGAGAACAAAATAAACATAATCTATACCCGCTACTAAAAAATGAATTATCCGTTATCTAATTAGAAAGACCCACGAACAAGGAAAAAATGTTCACATTCTGCAGTATGTGGGGAAAAGCAGCCTCCGATACACATGCTTTCTGTTTTTTACTTGTACTTTCGTATTCTTATTCCCACACTCATTTCATAGATTAAACTCATCGAAAAAACTTTTGCTAAAATACAATGGGAGAAAAGAGAGAGAAGGAAGAGAATTTTAAGGTGCTGACCACGACAAATAGTGATAAAACTGCTTTTTGTTATTATGGATTAGCATATGAATATTTTACGTAATCCTCATTATACAGATGATTCAAAAAAATATATACATAATTTGAACTATAATAGAAAATCTATTTTCGTGCCTAAATTTCTGAAAAAATATGATTACAGTCCAATCTGAAAAAGTAAATGCACTTTCGCCGTAGTTCGAACCAAAGTGTCTGATGGGATTTTTGCGCACGCGCTTGAATCTCATACCAAAATGCATCCAGGTTACGTAGTTTACGATGGTGCACTTTATCTTTCATTGTGCCCCATGAGGAAAAAGCGAGCATAAGGCGTAAGGTCATGAGAATATACAGGAAACTCAGTTGGTCGCCTGTGCTTTATTCATTGGCCTGATACATTTTGATTCAAGTATGCTCGTCCATCCCTATTATAGTCCGGCAGGACGCCATCTTGTTGGTAATAAAATCTTCATTACCGTACATTACACGAATGGAAGGGAAAATATCTCAGCAAGTATTGTTAGGTACTTTTCTCCAGTTACAGTGCACAGTACTTCAAAATGGAAAGGCCTAATCAGTCCCTTAGGAGACAAACCGTACCACACATTCATGCCAGGCAAATTCACAGCCCTTTCAACAGTAATATCGGAATTAACTGTAGCCCACTACATACAATGCCTATTGACAGTTTCATTAAGTTTGAATTGTTCTTCATCCCGGTTCATGTGTAACTATCCCCTGAACCCATCCACAAAATTGTATCCTACGATCTGCTTCGTCTTTATTTAGGTGGTTTTTAGTCTTGGAATGTACACAAGTAACCTGCCTTTCTTCAGAATGCGTCGTACAATACTGTCACTTACACCACTCTCACATGAGAGTGCTACGCTGCCACCAGTTTAGAAAAAAACTCAGGAAAAACCAGAATACTCCAGGAAAAAACCCGGGAAAAACCCAATTGAGGAATTTATTTTATTTATAATAGGAAAATGCGTACAAATTTTTTAAACATTCTGGTATGTACACTTCTTAAAAAAAATTCCGGTTGTAAGATTAATTTTATTTCTACGGATTGAATTTTTACAATCATTTTCTCCGTAATGTTTTTATTTAATCATTTATTCAAAACCCAACGAATCTATATCCTCTTCATTAAGAAATCTTTTAAAGGTTTTTTCAGTCTATCAAATGAAATATGTTTTTGTACATTAATTTCGGAAATTGTTAACTTATTTCTCTTGGGAAATAAAAAAATAAAAAATAATAATAATGCAAGTTATTATGACTACTAATGATAAAATCTCTCGCCTGTGGTTTGTTTACCATTAAATATAAACAGGAAGTACGAAGGGGGAATTAAGTTGCTTACTAACTGAAGTAAAGCAACACTTAGTACAATAGAATAAAAGAACTGAATGAAAAATGAATGAATGAACGAATGTTGGTCGAGTACGAATGAGAACGAGCAAAAAAAAAAAATCATAAATACTATTTGCACGAGGCGGGTACAAGGCAGTTGACTCAGTACGTACTAGGGGGTTAACTCATTTTAACTGCGGGCTAATGCAAATCGCTGAATACATTCACAATACAATAGCGTACAGTATAATGACAGAAATAGGTGCTTGCTACTGCGCGTGCACGGGTATTTATAATTCTTTACAATCTTGCCTTTTATCCTCATAAATTCTGGTCAATTTACTGACAGTTGTATGGAAACACATTTATTATTCTTAATATTAAAATTAATAACGCCAAGTAACATATACCAATAATTACAGCAAAGGATATTCAGAATAATATTTTAAAAAAGATCTCAAAATATTAGTTCATAATAAGCGGTAATAATTTAAACGAACTTTCACTAAATTTTGGTTATATTTTATTCGATAATTCGCATAAAAGATGATCTGAAGTAATATTAGGCATATTCATAAAGGAAGGGCCGTTTGGTCATTAAAAAAAATTAACTCATGAGAAAAGGTTTTTACTTAGAGTTTTAGTTTACTACATATCTACTTCATTTATCTACTTAATCGGAATTCAGTTCTAAGCACTTTTGGTAACGTTACATCAGATTATTTAACGCCTCTGCATTGAAGTTCGCCGCCTGGAAATTGTACCAGTTGGCAACGGCAGTCTTGAGTTCCTTGTCGCTTTCAAACCGTTTTCCACCAAGCCACTGTTTCAAATTTAAGAAGAGAAAGCAGTCGCTAGGTGCAAGGTCGGGACTATGTGGAGGGTCATCAAAAAGTTCAGGAAAAATCTTGAATCTTCCACTTGATTAAGGCAGCAGTGTGAAGACGCGCGTTGTGAAGGAAGATTACGCCGGACGACAGTTTCGATTTGGATCACAAGTCTAGTTTGGTAAGCGTTCCGCAGTACATGTCAGTGTAGCCCACCGGGCTGGTCTAGTGATTTCGAAGTCTAGAGTTCTAAGGTTCAAATCCTACTAAAGGTAGTTATTTTATACAGATTTGAAAACTAGATTGTGGGTGCCTGTGTTCTTTGGTGGTTGGGTTTCAATTAACCACACTTGTCAGGAGTTGTCGGACTGAGATCGTACAAGACTACACCTCATTCACATTCATACATATCATCCTCTAAGTAATACCTTACGGTAGTTCCGGAGGCTAAATAGAAAAAGAGAGAGTACACGTCAGTGTAATTCTTGATTCGCATTCCATGAAATCAAAATAACATCCTTTCCATCGGTCTAAATAATGGGTCTACTACTTCGCTCTTCGTTATGCACATTTGTGCGGCCATTTTTAGTCTTGACACCATTGGCTAACCTTTTCTTTGCTCATTATTGTTGGTTTATATAGTAGGAACAATCCCAAGGAATTTCAGCGGTTCAAGATCGTTTTGAACACAAAAATCGAATGATAGCCCGCACTTAACAACTGGCGAGAGAAACGATATCGCCGACATTGTGATCTGCATTCACCGAAAGGCAAACGACTAGCAGATCAAAACAAGTACTGCCGTTGCTTCGTAAATACCATATAAATGGTCCTGTATGCGTGAAACTGTGTTCAGGCCCGCTAATATTTAAATAAAAGCCGACGGCCCATACTTTATGAGTATGACTAGTAGAATAACTTTGTAGCCGGCCTTCGTGGCGGGAGTGGTAGCATCTCAGCCTTTCATCCGGAGGTCCCGGGTTCGTTTCCTGGTCAGGCACGGCATTTTCACACACGCTACAAATCATTCATCTCATCCTGTGATGTAACGCCTAACGGTGGTTCCGGAGGATAAAAAAATAAAAATAACTTTTAAATCCAATTTTCCTCCCAGGTAAGGAAAGATTTTTTTTTCTTAATTTTTTCTTACAGAATGGACGGATGGTACGTTTTTAATGAAACAAACTTCAAATTATTATTTTTTTTAATTTAATGCGCGTTAGTAACAATACTGTAAAGTCTAACTTTTTGGTAACCTACACAATATTTGTAGCATATTTACAGGATATATTTTTGTTTACATAATTTTTTACCTTTATTAATTTTGCTGTATTATTTATATCATATGTTTCAAAATGAATATCGATGTTTTAAAGTTATGTAATATTTATTAAGTATTACTTACATTGATAAATTATACATACAATGAAAGAACAACTCAATGTTTTTCTTATCATATTCAATGTGAGCTTCATTCGTCACACGACACACATTCAATAGATAGGAGAGTACATCCCATACTATAATCAGCAAGTCTGGAGTAATTGATGGACAATCCTTTGTCACAATTCAGGTAGCTCAGCTAGTATCCTTCATAAACCCCAAAGAAAAAATCGCGTGGGGTCAGAAAGGGCGAACGTGGAGGCCATGGCAAACAAGATCTGTCATCTGGTCTGCCGCGGACCAGATGACAGATCGGGATCGCCGCGATCCCGATCTACTTAGCGGTCGGGTTAAAAATTCATTCAACCGATCACTTACAGCGTTACGCCTGTGAGGAGGCGTATCATCTTGTGGCCAAATAAAGTTCTGTGGTTCGTATTGTAATTGAGGAAAGAGCCACAGTTGTAGCATATTAAGGTAGTTCATTCCAGACAGACTTTCTTCCGCGAAAAAGATCGGACTGTATATTACATGCTCGTATTACGGGTGTATGTACGTATATTTAACCGTAGCATCTCTATGGTTAAACTGATTTAGATGACCCCGAGTTGAAATTCTTACGTTACCAGTAGTGTCATATGTTATATAAATATGTATATATAATTAAATATGTATGTAATTAAATAAATTTCAAAAATTAGAAAAAAAATTTATACTGTTCAAATATTATATACAAAATTGTTACCCTTCTCATCTTTAACTAAATATATAAAAAATCAATGTTCATCAGCAATGGTTTTTTTGGCATTCGTGTGTTTTAATTTTTAATATTTACCTCTTATTCAACTAATAATGGTTATTTTATGTATGATTATTTAAAAAGATTAAAAACCTTGTTATAATGTACAATGTAAGTAAATGTTTATAGCATTTATTATTAACAGTTATTAAGAAGTAAACAAAGAAAAAAAAAGTTTTTTAAGTAATTACTATATTGGTTAAATCGCCAGGGAATATTTAAAGTTGCGTTACAAAGAGATCACACAGTTACTAATCAGATTACTTTTTACGAAATTTGTTATTTATTAGCTAAATTGCTTAAAATATTTGAATAACGTTTTATTTATTAATAATAAATACACTATAATTAAATTAATTTTTACTTCCTTGTATAAAGTAAAGGAAGTATTGTGATCGCGAAAATGTTCGATTTTCAGATTTCAACGAAAATATCCGTTTTGAATATCCCTGATTCCATTTTGATTAGTTTTGGCATTATGTCTATACGTACGCATGTATCTCGCATAATTCTAAAACGATTAACCGTAGAATGTTGAAATTTTGGATTTAGGACTGTTATAACAATTAATTGTGCACCTCCCGTTTTTTATTGCAATTAACTGAACCAAAAGTGCCCAAAAAAAACCGAAAATCCAAAAAAAAAAAAAAACTGAATTTTATACTTTTTCTTAACTACGGTAATAAGCCTTCACTGAGAGATTTTAAATGATATATCATCATAAGTGGTACTTATTTTCATTAGTTTCAGAGTTATAACCAAATAACATTTTAAATAATGAAATATTTGCATCTTAAAACGACAAGGCACTTTGGTTCTAATCTTCTTTTTTTAACATTTTTTTAATTTATTTAATTTGATTTAAATATTATATTAATTTAAATACATTGATTTATTAATAATTATAACTACTGATCGTAAAAACTTTTTTACGATAAATAATAATTTAATAATAATATTATATATGAAAAAATATCAGAAGTTATAATTGTACGTACTTTTCATTTAAAAAAAAAATGAGTACATGTAATTTAATAGGCGTACAAGAAAGTTATGTAGTGCCCACGTCAGATTTTTATTATAATGTAATGGTGGTGCACAGATGATTAACGCATATGACTGATATTCGAGTTAAATTTATCGCCCTAACGGCTCCTCGTTACTGACACTCAGCCATTATTTTGTTGCTAATTTTAATTTAATACACCTGACGTTGTAACTAGTTGCAGGTACACTCATACGAACAGGGGACTCATATGATCGACGGGACTCAACGGAAGAAAGCCCCCACTATATATCTACAGAATTTTGAAAAATAATAATATTCAATCCCCCTACGTGGGTGAGTTCGGTACGGAGGTGAGCTCGTTGTAGAGAGGAAGGGGGTTTCAGTGGGTAGACCCGCAAGGGAGAGTTCCACACTACTATGGGTACGAGACCACATGGTGTCTATAAATGACTTTACCTCTCACGACAAAATATAAAAAAAAAAAACAGCAACAGTTGTAAGTGACCTGATGTGATCATAATACGTTTATTCCCATAAACAAAAAAATTTCAAGAAAATAAACTTTCAATGTCAGATAAACTAGGTTACTTGATGTGGTTTCATTGAGCTGTATATATTGTTCCATATCAGCATACCAAACCAACGGAAAGGATTGGAAGTAATACTTACCCTAAGGTAGGTTGTAAATGTAATTGCACTAGGAAGAAATTAACTGTTAATAGTGCCTATTAAACTTTCGATATTTTCTATGCCTCAAGACTTTAAAAAAAGATTGGCTTTAAAAAACAGAATGTATTTAAGTAACCATTAATTATTTTATCGTAAAAAAATAAATTACACACTCTAGTTATTACATTGTCCTCAGTTTTATCTAACAAAAGGAAAACTTGAATTTTTTGTATTTTAAATAATGAATAATGTAAACTATTTTTTTCTATGATTGGCAAAACTGAAAGTTAAATTGTGGATTATTATGTTCTAATTGCACTCATAAACAAAAAAAGAATTTTATAAATGTTTCTCTAAGTATGATAGCAATTCTTGATGTTTTTTTGCGTACATTATAGATTTGTATATACAATTTTTCTATCATATATATGTTTTAAAGAAATTGCGCTTCAAAAAAAAATAAGGGAAAATGTAGTTAAAATTGTTCAATTTATAATTTTGCATGGCTATACCTGTGTTAGAATATTTTCGCTTATGCTTTTCTTTTATAAGTAACCTCAGGAATATCTTGAATTAATGTCCAACAGTAATCGACTAACATGTTAGTATTTCATTTTCCTATATAACGGCTTTCCATCAGTGAAATGTCTTGGTGGAAACATTCACCGTGTTTGTCACCTACGTCTCCGAGGTTGTCCGGGAAAAAATCCAGATTTGAATGGGGGAAATGTATTTTCAAATCACAGCCCACAGCTCTGTATGAAGTAAGAAGTCGATCAACAATATCGTGGTAATTGTCGGAGTTTTGTTTGCCGAGAAAATTTTTGCGAGTCTTTAAATGAAGGTCAAGCTGCATTTTCTATATTATTTAACATCGAGTTAATTACATAATGTTTGATCGAGTCTCTTATTTGAGGACGAGCAAATATTCCTTCGATAATTTTTCTTTCGCTTACATTCGGAAATTTCTGCCTAATGTAGAAAAATCCGAAACTATCCTTCTTCATTGCTTTTACAACATTTTTCGTTAGTCCTAGTTTGATATGGAGAGGGGATAAAAATATGGTGATAAAAATATTTTTTTTATCAATTATTTATTCAACTAAGGGCTCGTGAATTATATTTTTCCGGATTGGAGTTAAGTAGTCTCGTTTCTTTCGCTCTTTGGTAACATAATGTTTATCCCTAGCTCGGCTGTCTCACTTAAAAAGAAAACACATGTTATTAGTATAGACTAACTGCATGTCTAATAAAAGAGTTATTACTTTCAAATCACCGCAAATGTTCCAGCTACGTTTTTTATAATTTATTTTTTTAAGAACGTCTTTCATCAGATCGTATGTCTCTTTTAAATTAATACCATAAGCGATTGGTATCTGAGGACATTTTGGTTTTTAATTCCTCGAAATATTGTAATCGCGAAAAATTTAAATTTTCAGATTTCAACGGAAATATCCTTTTTGACCATATCTGAATCCATTTTGACTAGATTTAGGGTGACGTTTGTTCGTACGTACAAATGTAATTTAATTTAATAATTTAAATTAATATTTATTAATATTAATTTTCATAATTAAAAAAAAATCTAAACATACTATAAATATCCTTTATTTCAATCTGCAATCAGGCCTGAAATTAAAACACGTGAAATTATTCCGGTTCCTGAGACACCTGTGAATGTATGTTTGTAAAGCAGCGATGAAGAATCAGGCAGTACTGAAGAAGAAAACAATAATTTTGATTTTGAATTTCTTCCAATAAGCTTTGAACTTTTTCTTAACTTCATAATTAACCCTTACTTGCAAAAATGTTTGCGATAAATAATAATTCAGTAATAACAATAAAATACATATATAAAATCAGAAGTTATTAGTGAAATAAAATTTTATGAACTTTGAAAAATGTGTATATGTAATTTAATAGGCATTATTACATATATGTATATGAAATAGATTTGGTGAAACATCTGATTATTTAATATTAATTGAAAATTACAATTTAGAATCGTATTATTTTTTTTGATTTTCGTACAGGTAGGCCAAATGGCGTACAAGTTTCCATACATGTACGATTTTCGTACAAGTAGCCGGCCTCCGTAGCGCAAGTGGCAACGTCTCGGCCTTTCAACCGGAGGTCCCGTGTTCGAATCCCTATCGGGCATTGAATTTTCACACACGCTACACATCATTCATCTTCATCCTCTGATGCAATACTTAACTGTGTTTCCGGAGGTTAAAAAAAAAAAGAAAAGAAAAAATAGGTCATATAGTATCCACATTAAATTTTTTTAATTAAAAATATTTCCATTAATAAGTTGCATTTTTTAATTATAAACTAAAATATTTACAAAAATTTATTTAATTTATAACTAAAAAGTATATTTTTTCATCTTATTTGTACAAATATAATTTTTTTTTTTTTGGATCAATTTGAGCGGCCTTATAACAGCTCTTATTTTAAACATGATCATAGAGTAAGGAAATAATTTCATTTGTGGAAGAGTGGAAAACACTGTATAAGCACCAAACCACGTTTTATTGTTCTCCCTTTATTTCCTTCTTTTTTTTTTTTTAATCCGTAATTCAAGCCGTCGATTGTAGGATGATTATGTTAGCCCCATATCACGAGATCGCATTACCTTTCCCCTGTTTTTACTTCAAACTTTTCTTTTTACCTCCCAGAAGTAATAATAATAGTAATAATAAATTTGATAATAATAATAGTAGTATACAAGTAACGTAACTGCCGAGCTGTACGAAGAACGTTATACCTTGTTGGTGATTATATATGACGTCTTTGTTTTGATAGATTTCCCTTTCTACAGTTACAGTAAAATCTCGTGCATCTTATATGTGTATACGTACAAAAAAAAGAAAAGATAAAGGTAAATAAAAAGGAAAAATCAATCTGCTTAGTAAATAAGGTTTCATATTTAAAAATCATGTACAATAATATTCATTTATTATTTACTGGTGACAAAGAAAACCACTTAACAAACCCCTATACCGTACCAATATTCCATTTTAATGGGAGAAACGTCCATTTTAATCCCCTCAGGTCACAATTTAAATTGAAAAAAAAAGAAGGAATTTATAGGAATATAAACATATAGTATATTGCGTGAATATGTGTGCGAGTGTAACAGTAAGAGAAGCATCGATTATTTTAAGTGTGTTTATATGTATGCTTGCGCGTACGTTGAGTGATTTTTTTTCTTAATTTTTAATTTTTATTTCACTAAAAAATGTGAAAATTTTCACATCATTCAAACTCTGAGTTTAATTTATAAGCATTCTACTTTAATGTCCTTTATGAATTACTGAAGTAGGTATAAACGGTAGAATTGGAATTGCTATACAAATAACTATTAGAAACAAAAATATTCCATGGTTTGTTCATAGAACTGAATAGTATGAAACATTGTGGTTGCAATAAACGAACAAAATTTGAAAGTACAAAGTGTGTTCCATAAGTTTTAAGACTGTTGTTATAAAAGACGCAAAAAAATTACAAAAATATTTTCAACAAATTTTTTTATTAAAAATAGTCACCATTAGAAGTTATACGCATGTTGGCACGATCTTTCAGCCTTTTATTCCTTTCAAAAATTTCTCTTTTGAAATATTGTTTAATTTCGTTGTTTCGGCTTCTTGTATCTTGTCTATCGATGTAAAATGGTCCGCTTTCAAGTCCATCTTTAATTTGGGAGACAGAAAGTCCCCCAAATTAAAGATGAAGATTTATTTAATTTGGAGGGTACTCAGCTGGGCTAAGTAGCTGAGCTTAGAAATCATTTTTTGGCCAAAAATTGAGTGTTGGTCGCCGCGGTATGCGCAGGTGCGTTATCGTGCAAGAATAAAAAAGAACTACCTCTCCACAACTCTGTCTAACACGCGCAATTCTTTTGCAAAGGCGATCTAGCACTTGGTAGAATGAAGCATTCACAGTAGTACCTTGAGGAAGAAAATCTTTGTGGACGATGCCTTTGGAGTAAAAAAAAAAAAAAAAATGACCAACATTGTCTTAATTTTTTATTTTTGAAAACACAACTTTTAATCGCGTCGAATTTTCGTCGACCCACTCAGAATCACTGAAAAACGGTAACACGAGACATAACAGATCCGCCACAAGCCAATTTCTACATTTCGAACGTTTCCGTCGCTCTTTTATTGGCTTTTTAGCGCAATCTAATCGCAACACGTTGTTCGTTATTTTTATTCATCGTGAAATTATGACCGCGACCATTTTGATACTACCAAGCAGACAACTACTGAACAGCTGCATGTGATCTGATGGATTAAAACTTCGTAGGGGTGGTGAGGAAATTTGTTCCCAAAATTTCATGAAGGTATCGCTAGTAATACCTATTTTATAGCCACAGTCTTAAAACTTATGGGACGCACTGTGTAATGCATTATGATGACAATTTAATTCTGCAGTTGAAATGTTTAATTATGTTAAATATGTTACCGTGAAAGACCAAAATTAAAGAATATGAATATTCGCCAATGAATGTCGATACATACCAAATACGAAGCGAAAGATCGAAATAAGCAAATATTTGGACCTCGCCGCGTCGGTATATGTCGAAAAACACAGTCGGGATCGAAACGATAACCAGAAATTTTAAAAAAATTGCCCAATAGTAATCTCTAAGATTAATCTCTAGATTATTAGAAACCCTCCTAAAAAAAAGATAGTTTAACTTTAAGGCAAACTTACGCTCGGTTCGCCTTGTCTTTTTTTTTATTATTTTTTTTTTATGAAGATATTGGTTTGCTGGCATTTCTCCCGCCACCACCCCATTCGGTCACCCTAGAGCATAAGACCGAATGTCTGTGCCACGAAG
>JAAAKQ030142232.1:0-13203 GCA_010016005.3 Zanna intricata
GGATGTAGGAAGTATAACGAAATGAAACGACTGGTACTGAATAGGGAATCTTGGAGAGCTGCATCAAACCAGTCAAATGACTGAAGACAAAAAAAAAAAATATGAACTTTACTTAATCCGTCTTTTGTAATTATAGTATATAAATAAAGTAGTTCTGCGACTTCTGTGATCTGTATTCTCCTACCGTAATATTTTATCAAAATTATCTTTTTTTTCTATGAGGAACGAGGAATACGTTTACTCATTCCTCGTTCCTGGGCTCTAGAACATGGTACATCGTAGCCTTGAACAGAGTTTTTCCCACTCCCTACCGACTACACCTCCCTCACCGCTTCTCAGGGACGACTGGAATCGCCTTTCGGCATGACGTCGGCCAGCCCTGGAAGTAGTGGCAGCACATTAAGCCTAACCATTTGCCCTCCTGCATGGGCTTCTGCGTGGAGCCCCCCTTCGAGGTCCTCCTGGGGTCATTGAGAAGGCATGGCGATTCCCCGCTTGTGGTGAGCCGACACGTCTCTCCTCCAAGAGGCTACCCGTCCCGCCTTACTAGCCTAAACTTAAAGGGGGGCATGCGCATTGAAAAATGCGCGAGTGCCCCTCCCCAACCCGTTCGCGACCTCACAAACTTATCAGGGGCCCAAATGTTTCATCAGAAGTACCCCGATCCAGTACACTCTTATGTGTGTGTCTTGGACCAGGGTATCCTCAGCAATCATCACATTTACCTAAATATTACAATCTAAACTTCTTCACTACTGTCCTATTTTATTGCTTTTATTTTAGATATGCTTAATTTCAAACTTAGTTGCTTTTATAGCAATAAATCCATACTACATGATACTAATTTTTTTAACTCAAATTAGTAATTTTGAGTGAAATCGGTACTCGTATTAATGCTATGGAATATCATCAGAGAATATATTTTTTATTTCTTAGCTATAAATAAGTAATCATCTGAAATTTTTAGAGATCTTGTTTTAATAATTTATTGCCTCTTCTTTGCAGAAATGAGAAAGTAAAAGGGGATAAGCAATAACATTGCCTTGATTTTGCTACATTTTTATCCTTTAAATTGGGGGGTGAATTAATTTAATTTCAACTTTAGCAAACGACCAACTGAACCGAAATTTCTAATAAAACTTTTTTTTTTAATTTACAAATTAAATTGTTTTCAGTTATTTATAATATCATCTGAAGATGTTTACAAAGATGACTGAAAATTATTTGATCTATGTTTTTTCAAATATGTTTTTTAAAATATTTGGTTCGGCTTAAAAGTTTATATTTTGAAAATTATTGTTTTGGTTTTTATTGCTCAGAAAGATAAATAGATAAGTAAAAAAAAAATAATGCATATATATTAAAAAATAATATATATGTTTATATATATTATAAAATAATATAAAAAAATAATAAATATATTTTATTATTAGTTTAAAAACCCGTATTTATATAATATATACATACTAACTATATGCTATAGTATATATTACTCTGTATATATACTATATATATATATATATACTATATATATATATATTAGTTTCTGTATACATACATATATGTATAACAACAAATAGGGATCTATGTTCAACAATAACAAATATGGATTTATTTATCCAGTTGTGTAGTGGTTTCAATTTATGAAAAATTTGTTCATTGAAGCTCTAAAAATGATATCTAGTCATTGAAATCGCTACACAATTTGAAAAATAAATCTAGTTCAATTTAATAAATATGATTTATTTAATTATGCAGGAAATACTGGTAAATTATAATCAATACGTCAAGTTAGTTATGAACTGTAGCAGTCGAAAATACATTTTTCTTTCGACTTGAGACGTCTTTTTCATTTAATATATATATATATATAATTACCTGTTTTCTTTAGTATCTGTTTTTTTTTAATTTTTTTGTATAGCACTTGTTTTTGTATTAACCTTGTAGAAACTAATGATGTTTTTTTAATTAAATTAAAACAAAGCTGACAAGAGTATTGCATGACTTTCTCAGCTACGCCGGTCGAGTCATATAATTCCTTATAAATAAATACCTTACTAATGTTTTCTTTAAAATGCCTCTGAAGAAAATCAGAATTGGTTTTTTGGCAATATCCTGCTCCTTTGACGAATTTTGAAAAAAAAATGGTTAGGTCCTATGTGTATTTTTTTTTTTTTTTTTTTTTTTTTTTTGTTTGTGAGGGCGAACAACACTGAATCGTTATTATCGCCCGGATCCTATGTTGTGTAGAAAACAAATAAAAAATACCAACCTTCATCTTTATAATCCTGAACTATAAGACATTATAAGCGGTGTTACATACATACGTACGCACATACAATTTTTTTTTTTTTGGTATGCAAATTGGTTTTTTTTTTTTTTTTTGGTTTAGTTGTACCCTAAAACTTTTTGAAAAGATTTACAAGCCCCCCTTATACCCAATTTAGACACGATCACCATAACTTCTTCATTAATATAAATATTGCGGTTATATTTGCCGGAAATAAAAGTGTTAGATTTTGATATGTGGGTATGTAAATTAACCCACCGAGTTGGTTTTCTGGATAACGCAACATCGCAAATCATCAGATTCCGAAGTCAAGAGTTCTAAGGTTCAAATCCTAGTAAAGTTAAAAAATTTTTTAGACGGATATGAATACGGATATTAGATCGTGGATACCGGTTTTCTTTGGTGGCTGGGTTTCAATTAACCACACTTCTCAGGAGTGGTAGACCTGAGATTGTACAAGACTTCATTCAGATTCATACACATCTCATCCTCATTCATACTCTGAAGTAATACCTTACGGTAGTTCCGGAGGCTAAACAGATAAAGAGAGAAATAGAGGGTGTGTAAATTAGTGAGAGGTTAACAAAACTTTCTTTGTAATAATTTAGAAATTTATCTGTAACCGTGTAATTTTTTTTTTAAAGTAATTAATTAATAGACACCGGCTAAATTCGTATAATGTAAAGTACGTTTAATAATAATATAGAATTGATATTATAAATTTAATATGATTCATTTTATATCAAGAGAACTTATTTCATTTTAATATTAATTTACAGCATAATACAACTGAAAATTGGGAGTATAGTCACGTTTATATTGCATTACCAGTTTATTTTCTAGTTACAATATTCACATTAGGCATAAATTACAACTTTATATTCTACAAAATTGGTAAGAGAACTTGCTAATATTATTTTAATATAAATACACGTATCCATGTATTATTTTCAATTTGGTATTCTGATCATTTTGTTTTCATTGCAATAATATTCCTTTTATTTAATAATAATAAAATAAATAAATAAATACATTTCTTTTAAAATTCCATCGGCATGCGGATCTCTTAAATATTATACGTTAGATATTTATTATTTTTTTCTCGAATTATTAACTGGAGACTTATGTTTATATAAGATATTTTGTAATCATATGATATACATATTAACTTTTATAAAACGCCTTTTGTGAAACCTTAATTTCTTGAGGCTGTTTATGATTATAATGAGAATGGATGTTACGTTATGATATATATATATATATTTTTTTTTTTTTCTAATTTTAAAATTTCATGAAAAAAACAAAAGAAGTTTTTTTATACATTTAAATTTTACGAAATAATATACTCGTAATAATAAACATAAAACGCTAGGTTAAAGTATTTAATTTTATTACCTAAGAGAGTAATTATATTTATATGAAATTACGAATCACATCAGTTAAGGTATTAAACATACATTCATTTCTTTGTTTAGTTTTTTCTTTTTTTTTTTTTTAATCAAGTATTTTTAATATATTCTTATTTTTGGTTCAGTTTAATTGTATTTTCATCTGTAAAACCGCATTAAACTTTTATTAGTTCTGGGTTCGTATAGTGTAATTTCATCTATTCTATCTTTTTCTATAGAAAAAAATTCATTTTTTGTATAGGATTGATATTCTATTCTAATTTAAAACTGTCGAACTGAAATTAATCAAATAGATTAATCGAAATTATGTCCATTGTTTTCTGAATCTCTTTTTTTTCTTTTCTTGTTTTTTTTTTTTTTAAAGTGTTAACGTTAACTGAAGTTCTTTAAACAATACTGTCAACAAAACATTAGGAAGGATAGATTAATTTTTATTACGCGAGTATTTACCAAGATGTTAACGGTTCTTAATTGGATATTTCTACACGACTCAAAAATCCACCGATTGGAAATATTCTTTTAGTAACTACACATTTGTTCTCCCCAGTTGATCTTTAACTCCTTTTTTTTTTTTTGGAACAATAATTAAGGAATGCACTGACGCACTTCTTCTAGGATCTGTGCTGGGTGTGTCAGGTTCGACCGCCCTGACCTAGCAAAGCAAAGTGGGCATTGCACATGGAGCCGTAGCGACCATGAAACAGTGTTACTCCCACCCCCTACCGACTAATACGCCCTCACCGTCATTCCAGGGGCAGCTGGAATCGCCTGTCGGCATATCATCGGCCAGGAGGCCGATGATATACCGAGGTCATGGCAGCAGATTAAACTATCAATTGCGCTATCTACTTGGGCTCCTGCAGCGAAGCCCCCCTTCGGGGGTCCTCTTGGGATCGTTAGAGCGAGGCGACTTCCCGCTTGTGGGAAGCCAACACGTTCCTCCTCCAAGAGGCTACCCGTCCTGCCCTACTAACCTGACCTAAAGTGGGGGCATGCGCATTGAAAAATGCGCGAGTGCCCCTTCTTTATCTTTAATTCCTGGACGAAAAGAATTTTTTGTTGACGGACGAAGTAAAATTTAACGACAGTTGTGAGCTTCTATATATTGTCCCGATCTTTCGAAAAATTCTAAATAGTATGAACCCTTGATTCTTAGAAGGGGCCTTCTAGCTTTTAGATATCGAGCTGACTGTAATTTTTCATCTTCTAGAGCTGTTCTTCCCCCCCATCTTACAAAATACTTCTCCTTTTCTTAGATTCCTCATAACGTGAATCTCGATTCTTGGGATGTAGAACTGATTTCTATGCTGTAAATTCTAGAGAATATAGAGCCTGTTCAATCTTGGTATAATCTGGTGGATTGGCTAGTTCTGAACCACGTCGGAAACTGTTTTCCTGACCCGCGGCTCCATTTTAAACCAAACATGCGAAGTGCCTATAGGGTAAAGTCCAGGTCTTTTAATCCTTCCTAAAATTTAAATATCTATGCGTTTAAAGCGCTTGTAACGAATTACTTTTTTTTCGTTCGAAATTGAAGATTAGTAATTTAAATAAGCATGAAACAAATTAGAATGAATGAATTTAAAGTGATCGTAATCGATCTCTTGATCGCTTCTCATCTATTTTAAATAAGATATTATTACACTTGCTGTGCCAGTATCGTGTACAATAGAATTATTCTATTGACGAAGTATATTGATCCAATTGTAAATATTGCGGAGAAAATTAGTGATTTTTAAACTCTTGTTAAAGATTTATTTGTTTAAAACTAATCCAACGAACGAATATGTGTTGACATCATAATATCGTTGCCGGCTTCGATTGCTGCGATTTTTTTCCTGCCTCCCTATTCGAATAAATATACATTTATATTGCTAATTGTATGTGTGTTCACTATTAAGCCAGATTTAAAATTTAAGCTCTTTCATTGTCATTCCAACCAATAATACTAGCAACAGCAGTTTATTGGCGACTCAACTTTTCTATTGCATATCCCTATGAAAAATGCCGAATCTCACATTATTAGTACAGTATTACTAACAGTTAATAATTCATTCTTAAAACAGTTCTATCCTTTTAAGACATTTCATTTGAAATGACTGGATTCTAATCCAGTAGCTTTTAACAGATAAAAAAGGAAGCTTTGTATGTCGGAAATAAAAAACACCTGGTTAAAGTGATACATACTAAACAATTCAATGTTAACATTGAACGAAATGTAGTGTAATATGTAGTAATCGGGTTAAAATTGAATGAAGGTTCTTGTAACTGCTTCCATTAATTTACTACTTGTTAGTAATTGAGTGAATAAAATTATTTCTATTTGGTAATTAAAATGTATTACACCAATTTTAATTATTTTTGTGACATGTTTTAGCAATAATAATTATTCTGTAACATTTTAACCAACAATTAATTAAATTTTTAATAAACAATGAAATTTTGTAACGAAAAAGTAATTCATTGATAACCTAGAATCTAGTGCTACTAAAAAATGAATAAGACGAGGAAAATGGTTGTCAGAGACTAAAAGTAATGATTCAAGACATCTCCGTTGATGTTAATCGGTGTGAGTGCATTTTAAGCTTAGGGCACCTGGGCTAATTTTAGGTCGCACACGTGCTTCTTCTTGCTGGGGAATCGGTTACTGCTCTGTCACTCACTCTCTCTCTCTCTCTCTCATGAGATATATATATAAAATCTACTCTCGTTCTGCCCTAAGCATTCTTTCTATTATAAACACTTAAATATTTATAACTTTTGATTATATCTGTCTTATATTAGCTCATTTCCTCTTTTACCCTTGATACTTGATTCCATCTCTCGTAGCTAAGAGTAACATCTTTTTTATTGTAATTTTCTACTGACGACAACAATTAATTAATTAAATTACTTGCATTTAGTCATTTTCGGATTTATAAGTTATAAATGTATAAAATGTGTTGAGCCTTTGGAGGCCATAATTGATAATACATAAAAAAATTGTTATTGGAAATTAACATGAGATCATATATGCCCCATTTTTTCGATGATCTTTTGTCATTTTTTCCGGTATCATAATCCCGTCACTGTAAAGCTTTCGCGGTTTCTGATTAAGAAATTGTGACTAGTTTTTTGCACTGGCGTCCTTTGAAACGAACGTAATACCATTTCGGGAGTTCTACAGAGACCGAAACAAACAGTAGTCTGACGGTGCCAGGCCTGTACTATACGGTATATGAATTAAAACCTCCCGATCAAGTTCTGCCGATTTCTAACGGGTGATTAAAGATGTATGCGATCTGGTGTTGTCAGCGATGTGTACGATACCCTTTCTGTTAATCCGTTCAGGCCGTTTATTTTGAATTGTTAGATGCAATCTCCAAATATCGACAGTATGAATGTATCGTTCTACCTTGCGGTAGTAGCTCGTGTTGCAGGATGTCCTTTCGATTCCACTAAACGCACAGCATAACCTTCCTGGACGTCAGTGTGGGCCTTACCGCTTCTTTTCGCTTCGACCACGTTTTATCACACGGTATTGTCGGTTATCCACTTTTTATCACTCATGATCAACCGCTTCAGGAACGGCTCGATTTCGTTACGTTTCAGCAGAAATTCGCTCGATCTAGAAATTTTTCTGAATCACATCATGTGACACCCAAACGTCGAGCATCTTTTTGTAGTCAGCTTTCTTCAAACGGTTTAACACTGTTTAGTGATGGATGTTTAAGTCATTGGCGATGTCTTGACTACTTACATGCCAGTCTTCCTCGACTTTTTCCAGAGCACGCCAACGCTATCTCGTGCGCAAATTGCTCGCTACTTATTGTTACTACTACCTATTATTTTGGACTTGGAATTTTTCACTATGACTTATATTAATGGTTTGACTTATTTCCGGTTACAGTTAATAGTAATAATAATTATTATTTATTTATTCAGTACATCAGAACAACTACTTACGCCTTGGTATATTGTACATTAAACACAAAACATTAATAATGTACACATAACGGTTATGTATACAAATCAATAACAAGTTAACTATACATAAGTAACAATAACGTAAGTAATATGGATTTATGCATAACATGATAATAATAATAATAATAATCCAAAACATAACAAATATCATTTTATGATGTTAAAAAATAGATAATTTTTTAAAAAGAGTTAAACAATTTCAGATAATAATCTGAAAAAAGAAAAAACAAATACAAGTATTAATTAAACACAACCCATCGGCGCACAAACAATATTATTATAATAAATATTTGTTAAAGTTATACGATGTGATAATAATAATAATACATATGGTATTTTTGTGTGCAAAATTTTTAATCGATGTATTTATATGCTCTTGACATTAATAAATACATCAAAATGTAAAATTTATTACGGTGGTTTGCCCTTATTAATGCCAAAAATTGAGTAATGAAAGATTATTTTGAATAAATTTAATATGATTACAATTATGATCCTTTTTTCGTTATTAGTCAATTATAGTCGTTAATAGTCTTTTTCGTTAATAGTTATTTCTTCATAACGGACCAAATCTTAATGAAATAATAAAAATCGATTGTGGTTAATGGGGTAAAAGGTGTTTAATTCTCTTCCTAAAGAGTAAGGAGGTAAAAAAAGTTCCCCCTTATTTTTAATTACTTATTTTTTCTATCCTAAAAAATGATTATACTTTAATTTGGACGTATTCTATTTGTATTTCAAATAAAAATAAAGTATATTCATAGAAATGTTCAATTTAAAAGAGTACACATTACTTAGGTTAGGCTATAAATAATATTTTATTGGCAAACAATGCACTTCTCTGCACTTGTCAACAAGTTTGATCACGCTCCTGGCTACTCTTTTTAGCTGCACACTGACTATTTCCTGGATGGCATCGGTAATGTTTGTCTTTAATTCCTGCAAAGTATGTGATTGCTCCTAAAACAATTTTTTTTAAGTAACGCCACAGAAACAAGTCGACTAGTCAGATCAAGGGATATTGATGCCACAATACTTTAGAAATTATTCTCCCGCCGAAGAAATCTTGTAATAACCATGTCCTGTTGCAACCTGCAGTTAAGCTTATCTTGCAGAATGATTATGAATTGTTGGATAGTTTCTTGGTAGACGGCAGCATCCACAGGTTTTTCAAAAAGCAAGGGTCCTATTTATTCGTCGCCTTGGAAGCCGCATCCTACGACTATTTTTTGTAAGTTTAAGGAAATTCAAAGAAAATGTATGGGTTCTCAGTACCCCAGATTCGATAGTTTTGACTGTTAACATACCCACGGAGGTGAAACCACGCTTCAGCTATGAAAATACTTCATCTAAAATAACGATGTTGCCTCTAACGAAGTTCTTGAACCGTTGGCAGTAGTGAACGTTTTTAGCATGATCATTATTAAGCTCGTGGAAAACCTCCTTTCGATACGGGTAACAATTCAGCATTCTCCTCGCTGCAATGTGGGTGTGGGGTTAAACCTATTTTGAAATGTATTTTTACCCGGCTTAGTCTCCGCAAAGATTTATAGGGAGATTTTGTAACGGTCGGTTTTAATATACTTTACGACCTGCGTCGTTAAACCTGATTTGCGACGGACTCGTTTCTCGTTTAATGCTGAGCCTCTTTCACGAAATTGTATAAATAATTTCTGAATGACACTATTCACTTGTGCTTTCTTTTCAAATTTCTCCCTGAACTTTCATTGCCAACAGGATGAGATTTTTCTAAGTTTCCATCACGAATATACGTTCCTCAACAGTTAACCGGTTTTTAACAAGCCAATGCTCGACGGATTACCAATACTGAAATGTGGAGGCAAAAAAAAAAACAGCCTTCACTACTCCAGCTTCATTCTTACCGTCATCTTCCACATTATTTATATAATGTTTTAAGTGACTTGTGTCACTCTATATACTCGTACGTACGTATGTATGTATATATATATATATATATATATATATATATATATATATATATACATACAGAGAGAGAGAGAGAGAGAGAGAGAGAGAGAGAGAGGAGAGAGAGAAAGAGAAAGAAAGAGAGCTAGAGGGAAAACATCGTTACATATTATGTCAGGTTGGAAAAATTAGAACGTTAAATTAAGGAAACATAGGTGGTTTCCATTACATCTATATTGCCTTGTTCGTAATGCAACGTTGATATCGTAAAGCTTTCAAGTAAACAACGTAAAAAATTTATAGAACGGTTTTAGTACGATCCTCGTTTTCTGTATGAAATAAAAGAACTGCTCTTTGTTAAAATTAAAAAAAAAAAAAAAAAAAAATTAAAACCGTAAGTTTTATATGACTTGTTATCATTTCTTCATTTATAAATGTATTTTTTACTGCAGTTCTGTTTACCGAAGTACTTTATTTATGTACTTTTTCTTCTTTATTCTACTTTTGCTTCTATTTAAAATTTTAAACTTAAAATTATGTACTAGTTGTTTGTTGACTTTAATGATATTTTCCACCATACACTTAGCGAACCCTACTTACAAACTGGCAATTTGGTAAACTAAAATTATTTTTATGAATCTGATCATAATCTTATTGTAATTAGATCGATATACATTGATGAACAAATTAATGCGACAATTTTTTTTTATTAAAAAATTTTAATTTTTAAAAGAAAAAATGTTTAATTGTCAAAATTACCCAAATTTAAAAGTTTATGTGTCCTCCTTTGTTTTTGATTATCTCATTAATTTTCCTTGGCATTGATTCCATTGAGATAAAACAACGATTTTCCATTTCTTCATTCCGAAACCAAATCTCTATCGCTGAACTAATAATGTCAGTTTTTGTCCTTCAATTCATTTTCCCAAGTCTTCTTTTAGTATGGCCTATTAATTTTCAGTAGGATTCAGGTCGGGAGAGTTCTCTGGCCACGAGAGCACTCGAATTTTTCGTTTATTGAAGTACTTTTTTGCTTTCTTTGACGTGTGACGTGGTGCAAGGTTCTATTGAAAAATCAGTTCTTGATTCTTCTGCATAAGCGGGACTATTTTTCTTCACCGTATATTAATGTATTGAGTCCGATATCATCATCTCATCCACAGGCATAAGTGCTCCTGACTCTTCATGTGTAAAATATTCCCAAGACATCTCTTTGGCTGGGTGTTTAGGAGTTTGTTGCAGACGTGCTGGCGTAATAGTCTTCTCATAGCCTATGTCAGTGATGATTGCTTCTTTTTAGATTTCCGAGCAATCCTTCCCGCTGCCAACAATCTTCTACGAACTGTCATATCAGAAACAGAAGTCCTACTGGCTCTCAAGTTCCTTTTAAGGTCATCAGCTAACAATCATGGACTAATTTTGCTTTTTCTTATTATTAATCAATCCTGTGTAGGCTTGGTTTTATTTTTCCGTCTACTTTTTCCTTTTGTCTTTGGAGAGACGGAACCTATTTTCCTAAACCTTTTTATTATCTCATTTACAGTATCTAATCTCACACTACACTCGCAGATAATCCGTCTTTGAGTCATTTGTGTGTTTGTAGAGCAATTTTTTACCGCTATCGTGGAGATGTATCTATTGTATTACCTAAAAACGAATAACAATCGTATAACAGAAACTCACTCACTAAGTGACCAAAATTAATTGAAAATTAATTATAAAACCACAAAAGCCAATAATTCTGTTTTTAAATGATAACAACATAACCTGAAACAGCAAACAGCAAGCAGTCTGCCACAGAATGAGAATTCCCTACAATAGAACAAAAATTCCCTTTGTTCGGATTAATTTGTTTAGTTTTTTTATTTATAAACTTCTTCTTCCTGATGTTTTACGAAAATAAAAATGTGTTGAAAATGTAGCAAAATTATTTTGCTATAATTCTTAATAAAGTGCCTACATTTAAAAACAGAATAATTAAAATTAGGTTTAGTAATTCAGGAATGTAAGATAGAAATTAATTTTATATGAAAAATAAAAATTTATCCACGTGATAATTTTAATATTTAATCACTGTAATATGATAAAGATATAATCCAATTGTGTACAGACAGTGAAAGCGATCGTACCGATTTTTAAAACGAATAGTGCTGTTGCTTTTCCAACAGTATTAACGCTTCGCCCTAACGGGTTTCGTGTATGTTTCTATTAAGTTGTATAATTTTATTGTTTAGATTTATGAAATTTTTTAAGGAATAAACCGTTGTTTATATAAAAGAATATATTGTAATTTATTTATTTTATTAATGTTATTATTTGGAATTGAACTTTTTATTAACGGTAAGTTTCTGAATGTTGAGGATTATCGCTTGGCCATTCCTTATCGTATAAACAAATAGCGGGACGTGTAAAAACCCGATTATACGGTTTGGCACTTAGAAAAATTGAAGAATATTTTTTTTATCCATATCCAAACTCAGATATTGGAGTTTGTACATCGCAATTTTTTTCCCCCATTATTCCAATAATAATTTAACTGCTCCCTTTAGAAATTCGTTGTCGCTGACGTAACCTCGTACAAAATAACAATAGTTTCCTAGCAACCTAAATACTGAAGTGCCATGAACAAACTCATCCAGTAATAAATAGACGCTCGTTCGGATTTCATTTACCCATTTAACTGTATAATTCGCCGATTTAGGTCAGCACGCTTTATTTGATTGCATAACACGTTTTGAACTAAGAATGTTGAAAATAATATCTTCATTTTTCTATAAATTAGGAATAAACGTTTCATTAATGCCTTCATGTTTAGTTCCCTTATTTATATTTATTTTATTTTTTCAAAACGTTTAAATAAATCTTATTTTACATGAAGTTCATCATTAAAATTCATAGCCCTCATGAACTGCAAAAAGCAAAATGTGATAATGAATGAATAACATTTTAATTTACCAATTATATTTATAATAAATATATATTACACACACAACGTTAATTCTCCTATATTTCATTTTTCGTAGATGAAAGATAGCCCGTGAAAGGCCATGAGGAGCATAAGCATAGGACCCTGGGAGCAATAACTCATGTTAGTCGTTTATGCAGTGAATACTACGGGGCTGGGGTCTAGTGGTTAACGCGACATCGCAAATCGGCTGATTTTAAAGTCGAGAGTTCTACGGTTCAAATCCAAGTTACCTTTAAATGGATTTGAATACTAAATCGTGGATACCGATTTTCTTTGGTGGTTGGGTTTCAATTAACCCTGAGATTGTACAAGCCTACACTTCATTCACATTCATACATATCATCCTCATTCACCCTCTGAAATAATGCTTATGGAGGCTAAATAGAAAAAAAGAAACAAAAAATAGTGTTGACAGTCGGTAACAATACGGTAGATAATCTTAGCAGTATTTATAGAATATTGATGACGTGCAATATTTTGTGAATTTTGATGACCAGTTCTAAACTTCTCGTAATGGTTTTTAATACTATTTCGTAATTTTTAATATATTATGATAATTTTTTAATTAAAAAAACTACGTATAATGTTTATTGTATTTTATGTTGAAATTTTATTTTTTGTTTTAAAATTATTATAATAAACAT
>JAAAKQ030142243.1:0-13202 GCA_010016005.3 Zanna intricata
ATAATTTTGCTCATTTTAAAATTATAAAAAATATGTGAATAAGAAGAAATTAAACTTAACACAAATGTGTTAACAACTAATATAAATATTTATTTCATTTTATTAACATTACAGTATTTGATTTTTTAATATAATTGTTTGACTATTTTAAATTAACAAAAGTAATTAAAATTAATTATTTCTACAACATTTACATGTCGTTGAGTTATAACGCTAACGTAATTTTACGCTACTTAAATACGAGGTAATTAAAACATTTGCTGTAACTTGTTTTGTATTTAATTATTATTACTCTGTTAAAAGACTTATTAGATTAGATAAGTTACATATATATATAAATTAAATGTTTAAAATTTATTTCAATTAACTCCCTGAATATTAAAAAAAATATTAAAATCAACAACACCGATAAACCCTCTCTCAAAAACAGTTTACCTGGGCAGGGAAGATAAGAAGTATATTGTTATTATTATTATGAGGCATTAATAAATACATATTTGTTGATTTTTTTTTTCCGGGATTTACTACTCAAAAAAGTCCAGAAAATATGTTTTATTTCATTTTCTTGTAGATCAAATAATATTATAAATATTAAATTTAATATATTAAAATAACTAATAAGAGAATAAAAGGTTACATTAATCAATTAACATTTTTATCATGAAGCATGTTATTAATTTTTAAAATGATCGGAAATGATATAATGTGACAAGTATAGATATGGCATCATTAACTACGCTTACATTTAATTTTAATGCAACAGAATTCTAATAACATGAATACGCTTATTATTATTTTAAACAAATCACTCCATAATAATGGGAGTGATTTGTTAAATAACAAAATGCACTTATTCCTTTTTTCTTTTTTTTTTTTTTTAAACTTAATTATAAATTTAAATAATCGAAGTATTTGAAAAAACAATAAATCTTTTTATAAATTGCACGTAATAATAATATTAATAATTTTTAATATAAGTTTAAAATTAGTCATTCATTTTAAGTGTGATATTTATTTCGATATTATAACTATTCTTTTCTTTAATTACATAGCTGTACTATGTGTGTGAAATGTTCATTCGTATGAATGAATAAACAGAGCTCTGTTAACTGTCAGCTAACGCTTAGGTAAACTCATTAAAACTGTTTGCAAAATGAATGTACAAACTTTGTATTAATTTGTTGTTTTTTAATGATTGTATTTGAAGTACAGAATAAGTAAAGAATTAGTAATTTCTTTTTAGTCTTTAATATTGTTTTGCGTTTTCTCATCATTATTATTTTTAATATTATGTATTTTACATAAGATTATACTGATATTTAGTATTTTATTATTTAACTAAATACGTTTGAATATAAATTTTTTTCTTGGGGGATAATTAAGTACAAATAATATTTTCTGTATTAAATAACATATTTTATTAATATCTTTAATACTGTGCTTGAGAACAAAAAGTCTCTGATATATAATTCATCGTGAATTTACCTTTTCTAAACGCATCGGATTAATGCGTAAACAGTGTTTACAAACTGGAGGTATTGATTGGAAGTGAACACTTGATAGAAAAACTAATGTATGGTACTATATCGGACTGGACGCATTTTATTTGTTTATTCTGTCTCCAATAACCACATCCTGACACCGAAACCACAGGCCTTCCTCTTCCAGTTATAGTTGTGTTACTTATAGAATGAAAATTTTTTTTGTGCCGGACATTTTTGTGATGAGTTGAGTTTTTTCTTGAGTTTTTCATGGAGAAAAAAATAGCTGATTCGTAATCGAAAATCGTCACGGACGCTAAGCATATTTATATATATGCTGTGTGTTATATATAGGAGAGAAAATCATGGAACGAGAAAATATATATATATGCGTATAATATATATATATATATATATATATACGTATGTAGAATGAAAGGTGGGAGAAAAACATCGATGATTCTGCTTCTCTTTCTTTCTCTCGCTCTTTTTCTCTCTTTACACCGGTACGCATATACGTTTACATTAATACAGTATAGAAAAAAAGACTGGTGTAGCTATCCGAAGCACGCTGCTTTGTCGATATGGTTGTGTTTACCTAAGCGTACTGAAGTGTTTGTTAACTTGTCTATATAAAATTAATTTTAAAACTAGTTTAATTTTCATTATCAAATTATTTAATTATCCGTTACACTATATTGTAAATAGATTTCTTAAGTAGTCTATCATGTCCTTTTAAATACATTAGATTTCACATACATCAGGATCAGCAATAGAATCAAATATAATTATTAACCAATGATCGGTACTCATTGTTTTAAGTTTCCACTTCTGTTGGCCAGCGACTGGTTATTTTTTTATTATATTTTTTTCTGTAGGATAATAAATTTACTTTTTGGTGTGGGAAAAATTTTCAAGCCTAACCGGAGTTCGAACCCAGAATCTTTTGAATGAAATTTTTAGCTTGTTTTAATCAGACATTTGAATTTATTGAACTTTTACGTACAAATGCGATATAAAACTAGTCCGGAACTGGTAATATAAAATTTTCTTTTATTTCTACATCATATTTTAAAATATATTAGAAAAAATATTCAAAATTAAAACATTTATGATTTATATTGTGATTTTATGATGGCCGGATTTATAATACCATAGAAAACGTCGGTATGAAAACTAAAAGAAGATATTATAGTAACCGAAATCTTTAGACCTTGATTATTTTGTGAAAAATTATGTATTTTCTCATTAAATTATTTAATAGTTATCTTTTTCAGAATTGTAATTAGTTTGACAGGTTAATTTTATAAAGGATTTCACATTTTAGAATCTATCCAGTAATGAATGTTACCAGTTTTAATTTACCTTTATTTTAATATTCGGATAAATAATAAATGTCAGATAAAAAATTCATTTTTTAAGTAAATTAACACAGGTTGATTATAATTCTCTTTTTTTATTTTTATTCTTTTCTGTTTAGCATCCGTAACTACCCTAAGGTATTAAACTTCAGAGGATTAATGAGAATGATATTTATGAATGTAACTGAAGTGTAGTCTTGTACAATCTCAGGTCGACCACTCGTGAGAAGTTTGGTTAATTGAAACCCAACCACCAAAAATCCTTGACCTTGTGTTCAAATCCGTATAAAAATAACTACCTTTACTAGGATTTGAACCTTAGAACTCTCGACTTCGTAATCAGCTGATTTGAGAGGTCGCGTAAACCACTAGACCAGCCTGGTGGGCTAAGATTGATTATAATTACAAATTTTTAAATGCTCAGCAGTTGTAGATATTAAATTAAACTATCACCCCTTTTTAATGAAACAGCTAATGTAAAATGTATTTAAACATTGAAGGTATTTTAAATTTGGAGAAGGTAAGTTCTTTTTTTGAGGTTTATTGGTTTTATAATTTACACCCAAATATTTTTTTACGTTAGCTGTATAAAAATATACCAAAATTCATTATTGGTAATGTTAATGGTTTAAAAAATTGATCTTAACTACTATGAGATAATTTAGATTCAAATGTTATTTAGTTTCAAATTTTTGTTGAATGTTTTATTCTTTATTGATCACTAATTTTCATTAATTTGTTAAATTATGTTCATTAATTTGTTAAATTAAGCATTTCCTTACGTAATTATTTATTAATTGTTTCAATTTTTTTTTTGTTTTTAAATAATACGTATTTATGCAAAAAATAATTTTTTATTGTCTCCACAGTTTTAACTACGTTGCAGTCTACTTGTCTTATTGTTAAGATTTTTGTAAAGTTTTATCTGAAAATAAACTAAAAAAAAAATATTCGACTTTTATAACAATGTTGGCCTTGAAATTATTATTTATGTCATAAATTTATTGTATTTTATTGTTACAATAATAAAATAAAATGTTAAAAAAGGAAAATAATTACGTGGTTTTTAACACAACTTATTTTTACATAATTGGCTACACTAATAATGCAGTAATTATTTTATTATTATCTTTCCATAATAATAGACTAACAAAAGCTTATAAAAATGGACCTATTTATATTAATATTATTCACCAGGATACAGAACTGAATTGATGGTAATTCCCTTATACCTCTCCCACATTAATATACCAAATACTACAAATATACCTACCTTCCGATTCCTATAAAATTTTCAAAGGAACATCAGTTACTTAAGGAACAGTTACACAATTGTATATGTTTTTTTTTTTTCCCAACCAGTTTTCCATCTACTACCGGGTGGGTGTGTGTAGGCAAATGCAATTACCGTTATCTGTTTGCAAAGCCCGACGTAGTTGCATATTTAATGCAGTGTAAGTGTACATTCCAGACATTTATTCTGGAACAAACTCAGGTCGACTACTCCTGAGACTTGTGGTTAATTGAAACCTAACCACCAAACAACACCGATATCCACTGTTTAGCATTGAAATTTATATAAAAGCAACTGCTTTTACAAGAATTCGACCTTAGAATTATCGACTTCGAAAATCAGCTAATTTTGCAATGATATGTTTAACCACTAGACTAACCCGGCGAGGTATTCACACTTACATATTTACGAGGATTAGTTAAATATTAATCAGAATTTTGTTTTTAAGGTGGTACGTACATGAATGAGCTATCGCGGAAAGATGTTACTGATGTGGGAAAGGGATGGACACACCATCTACTTCGGCATTTGCGCCTCTTTGGCAGTGTGTGTCATGTCAGAGCAAGTGATTCGTCAGTTGCGCAACGAAATATCGTGAAATTTCTCAAGAATGAGACATTAAACCTATAGAAAATTTGAGTAGACTGCTTCCACAGTTTTTAGAGATCATGCGGTCACATACCTCTGTCTAGAATATTTAAAAGAGGCCGTGAAATTACCGGACATGGAATAGTAATATGCGTTTAAAAATAAGTATGATAGATGACGACGTACGAGTCGACCGATCCGTGACCTGATTGAAGGTCACGGATCGGTCGATTAGATTACTTCAGAAGTGGGTATAATAATGGAAGTACCATTTCATAATCATAAATCACGTCAGGTTCCCTAAAGTTTTTTCTAGATAGGGTCAATATTTTTCTTTAAAAATCATATATAGGCCAGAAAAGAAATTTTCCAAAGGCTCCGAAATCAATTTTGACTGGATAGAACTAACGCTTATGCACCGAATAGTTATGTGTTAATGTGAATGGGTCGTCACTACATTTTTGAGTTAAAATCGGGTTATTACGGAATAGCGTAGCAGTGCTGTATAAAGACGAAAACCCGTCTGTCATCTGGAAAAATCTTTACAACAGTCTTATGGGTCTCATTACTCTTATTTCTGCCACCTTTTATTTTGTTTTATCTTATTTATTTTCAGTTTGAATTTCCTTCCAGTAACAAGTTAATTACGGTCATTATTTTATCAAATTCATCCTTAGTTCCTGCTAAAAGAATAATCTCAGTCGTTAACATTTTTATTTTTTCTTGAAGAGTTACTCCGCTCTCAAATTATTCCTTTAACTACTACACTGTTTTTTCTATTTATACGTTAAAAAGCAATAAGGATAAATTAATATTTTTGTCCTATTCCTTTCTGAATCAGATCTAGGAATTTTTCATGTTTTAGTCGTATAACTATTACCTGATTCTAGAACTATTCTTTCCACATTTAGATCTTAATTTTCTTATAATTTTAACTTTATTCTGCATTATCGAATGGTATCGAAAGTTCTAAAAATATCATGAATTTATTTTTAAGCTTGCTTTCGTAAATAATCTGAAAATCAGAATATCCTTCCTTGATTCCATGCTCTTTCTAAATATCGAACGTGTCTTCATCTAATTTACCTTTACAACTAATTATAACTAATTATAATTATAAATAATTATAATAATTTCAGTTTTAAAGAAACTCTATTGGTATTTTAACTTTTTTTAACTTAGCAGTATATGCATAAATATTAGATAATAATTTGTTGAATTCGATCTATCAAATTCTTTTTAATAATTTAATGTATTTAATAGAGACCGTATTTCAGAACTGGTGAATTGATTTAAATAAGATGTAAAAAGAACCATAAGTAAGGTCTAAAAGTAACCATCGTTGTGTTATTGTTTTTTACACGTTTCTTTCAAAACAACTCACATGAAACAGTTTAAGATTTCTTTTCTTGAACCTTAAAAGAAAAGAAATTAATTGAGAAAATCAACCTATTTGTTAAAATACGAGATAAAAATTGTTTTGCTTGTGTATCATTTGGTGCTGAATCTACTTGATACTGTTAAGAAAATAAGATGATTGAGGAAGTTACACGTCTTGGACTTTGCGATTTTGAGGGCATGGGTGATCATTCTAGTGTATGACCAGCGGGATGGTACAGTAGTTATTATATCAAAGATATTTTAAATATTAAGAATCTATACTGGAATTTTATGTTTTTAAATCTGGTGGTTGACTCAGAGTCGGCGGTCTAATTTTCTGTTTCGAATTCGGTGTCTATTGTTTTTATCTGACTTTAATATTTGTGATCTTACTTAGATGACTTTGATGTTTTGTGACTATTATTTGTCCGATTATTTTATTTGTTATCTGTAATTTTTTTTATTGCTTCGATTTTGTCATGGGAGTGATGGATATTATTAATTTTATATTTGAGGTGAACTTCTTTGGATGGTTTTCTAACAAATTACTCTTAGCCAAAAATTGTATTTATGATCGCAGTCCTTTTGGGTAACCGATTTTAAAATAAATTACTCAAAAATAAAAACTTTTTTTTCTTTACCAATTTAATGATTTTTAACATTTCTAAATTAAAATCATCAATATAATGCTTCTCATGTAGTTTTAAAACGATAATTCATTACAAAATGTCTTAGTTAACCGCTTCGATTACAAGTTTTATAACTATATATTTATGTAATCTGTTTATAGTTTTCTATTTTTGGTGATCTTTTGGGAGGGTACTTAGAATAACAGTCGAGTAAAAGCAATTTTTTTACTAGCAGTGAAATAAATAATCCATTTATCAGTCAGATAAACAGAATTATGTTTCATTTTTTATACTTTACAATTTTTTCTCTATATACATGTAAATTATACTAGAAGTGGAAAATAACTTAAGGGTTATGAATTATAACTCAGGTGTTACTTTGAACTTATTTGTTCTTGAATATAGAAATATTATAAAAGAATAATTTGTTGCTATTTTTAAATAATTAAGTTATTAAGAATCTTTACTAAATTTAATTCAAATCTTCTCTTATAACTTATCTTTCAAAAAATAAAGCCATTATCAAGGTTATTTCAATTATGGAAAATTATATTTAAAGTTTTTGAATGAATTAATTAAGACTACACCTATTTTAAATCATTAACATATTTAATAATTTTTATTATGTGTAATTTAATAACAACATATCTAATAAATTATTGCCACTTTTAATAGGCCTTCGTTTGCTTGTTTCGCTTTTCCAAATATAGTTAAAGAATCTCTTAACAAGTGTCAAATTCGAAAGTATAACAATCCAAGGTTAACTAATCACAATTTTATTAATTTTAAGCTGAAACAGATTTGGAAGTGGTGCCCGTATATTAAATAACAACTAAAATACATTTTTTTAATTCTATTATTTTTAAGTTACTCACTTGTTGTTTTTTTTTTAAATATATATTTTTAAAATTATTAAAGCATTATCTTATGGTTACGAAATAAATGCAAATTTTCGTTATATTAAATTCATTCTTAATCTAATATTCTTTTAACTGATATATTATGTACGTGTCATATGTTATACTGGCCAATTAAAGAAATATATCATTACCTGTTTATAGTAAAATATTAATGAAAATTATTTTCTTGATTATATTATTTCTTTTAAAGAAACGCTTAACTATTTAAATTTATTTTTATAAAATTTTTTAAACAGTATTTAATCATTTTATAATTAAGTTTACTATAACAACGAACACCTTTTAATGATTATTTATTTATATTAATAAAAAAAATGGATCGTTAAGATAATATAAAAAAGACAAGTTTAAAGAAAGAAGAATTCTACAGCATGAGTTATATAATCATCCGATGACATATGTACTTAATGAAGTTTTTATAATATTGCACACTCTTTATTTGAAATTTCTCAGTTAAAATCTTTATTAAAGTCTTTATTAACTTCTAATTTTAAATACGATCGTTTGCGTAGTTTTTTTTGTGATGTTGGCAGATTTTATTACTTATTTAAATGTAAATTAAGTGTCAAACATGCTACAAACCTTCCTTGTTTCTTCTTTTTTTTTTTACATTTGTTTTTTCCACAATTAACATTTTATGTTTTCTTTATCTCATAGTAATTACTCTCTGTAATCTTTTAGATTTATTATACCTATAAAACATAAATTATATATGCATAATTGTGAACTATTTTTATCTTTCTAATGAATGTATTGCTTTTTCCAATATAAAACCTGTTTTGACAACAGATGTTATTTTCTATTTAATTCTTTTTTTTTTAATGAAGATATTTTTTATGGTATTTATAAGCTAAAATTACTGATTGGACTTTTTTTTTGTTAACAATAATGGTGCTTATTTATTGTCACAATATTTTACGAGCTTATTATAATCTTTCACGTAAACGTCACACACCTTCTGGTGATAAGTAGAAAAATAAAAAAAAAGTGTTTATATTATTATTATTATTGTTATAATTTTTATAATTATAATTTTTTTTTTTTTTTTGATTTTCCAAGTAATTTTTATTTGTAAATTTTATTTTCCAGTTTATAAAGCATTATATGATCACGATTTGTCACTTAATAAATTGACATTTAGGGGACGGCTTTAATTGTATACAGTTGTTTTTTTTTTAAGCTTGTTTATGGTAATATGAAATGGAATTGTTGTAGCGTGTGAAAATGCAATACCTGACCCGGATTCGAACCCGGAACCTGCAGATGAAAGGCCGAGTGGCTGCCAATCCGCCAAGGAAACAGTATTTTAAAATGTAATGTTGAATTTTTGCTTTACATACTAACATAAAAAAACGTGAAAAATATGTATTATACATACTCTTCATAATAAAAGATCGTATTTAAAATTAGAAGTTAATAAAGACTTTAATAAAGATTTTTAACTGAGAAATTTCAAGTAAAGAGTGTGCAATATTATAAAAACTTCGTTAAGTACATATATCATCGGATGATTATATAACTCATGCTCTAGAATTCTTTTTTCTTTGTGCCTATTTAAATTAAATGTAGTTTTTGTTTTTTTTTGTTTTGGAGTTCAATCTTTCATTTACTAAAAATTAAATAATAATTATTATCTATTTTTTTAATAATATCGCTAAGAATTACTTAAAAACCTGACATAATAAGAAAACTACGTTTTTTGTAAACCCGTAATTTCGTTATTCTATGAAATGATAACCATAATTATTTTAATATAGTGCATAACTTTAAAATCAAAATAATTAATTCATTTAATAAGCTAACTATTGTAAAAAAAAAAGATATGTAAATTAAATGACTAATGGCAAGATGCAACAACATCCATTTCTAACAAAATGACCTAAGAATGTCAAAGGTCAGTGGCGTTTTCATAAAAATTTTCCGACGGTCTACAGACAAGATTAACAAATAACTCTAACGTAGGGCGGAGATTTGTTAATTTAAAAAGTCATATAATCATAGTTAATAATAGATAATTACATAATTAAAAAACATACACGTACTTTGCAATCATCTCACTAAATAGTATAGCACAGAAATATTTTTAAATCAAAACTGTCATTTAAAACCAGCGAAATATATATATTGTAATTTATTTTCTAAAATGTATAATTTGACTATACTGTGCTAAAACAACCTACGCATTACTTTGTTTTAAAATAAAAAAGGTTGGATTAATTTTTACTTTACACAATCTGTTAGTTTTTCTTATAGAGTGAGAAAGATAAAGATTCAAGAAGACCAGTCATATTTGCTTTCTCTGAAAGTTATTATGTTAATTAATGATTTGGTCCCGTTTATAATCACACTTGTCACTGATAACGCACGTACATTTCAATGTGCTTGTTATAGTGAATACAATTTATATTTGGCTAATTAAAGAAGAAAACAAACGGAGAAACTACCTCACTCTTCTTTTTACTCAGTAAGTTTAATAGGAATGAGATGTTTATGGGTTTTATGTAGTTTTAGTGACTAGTGACTAATATCGGGTCACTTAAACCATTATTATTTTAATAGTTGATATAATTACGTTACCTATGCTCTCGAAAATTTTATTTATACTCCATGACTTCTCAAGAAGTAAGGTAGCAAATCTGGAATTTCTTTCTGTATAATTAGCTTGACAAAATAGATTTAAAAATGTCTCTAATTCGCACGAATGATAAAGTAATGCAGTGATATTTTAAATTAAAAATATAAAGTAAGCATCAGTTCAAACTACTTTTATTAAAAGATCTTGTATCAATATACGCAGGAAAAAAAGAAATGAAATGTAAACTGAAAAAGTTAAAATAAATTTATATTGCAATCACTTTATAACTCTCTAAACTATCAAGTAATAGTATTTTAAATTTGAAATGAATTACTGAACTCTTTTATTACATTTTTGGAAACTGATAGGAAAAAAATAAACATAATATAAACGAAATAAACATAATTTTATAATTTAAACTTAAATAATCGCTTTCGCTCGCTGTATATGATTAGTTGCGTTTCCCATCGCGGTCAGAGGATGTTCATCCGATGAAGGCGCCTCGCCATTTCCGTTCAACCAGGGGGCTCTGCCCCAGTCGATCCTGTGTTCATTAAACTCATGCTTATGAGAATAATAATTATAAATAAAAATTAAAGCCTGTTCAGTTTATCACTGATTTAACTATCAGTGTGTTGAATTTTTATCACTGTTTTTACTATTGTAATTTTCAACAGTTTGGTCAGTACAGAACTCGAAAACTTGAATAGTCTGAAGAATGCGGGTTTCAAAATAGTCGGCCTTCATCTTAAAAGTAGTGGTTATGGCTGGTTACCCGTCTTTTGTTTGGGTAAAAATATATTAGCCCGGTATTTAGCGTTCTTTTTTGACAAACAACGCTAGCAGGTGATTGCGTACTTCTTTTCTTTTGTATTTTTTTAATATTTTATTTTATGTCCTTTAGTCAAACAACCGGAGGCAGGTGCGACCAGTTGCGTTACACGTACAGTAATACTATCCAGTGGCTGTGTCGGTTAAGTAGCCGCGCCCGCTGTACATCATCGCACACATTAGAGATTTAAATAAATTAACCCGAAAATCGTTTCTAGACGTCTGTATGAAAACTATTTGCAAGCACAAACCGCGTGAATATTTATATTTCAATGTAATCTGTAATAGGAAAATTTTCGTTCATTATTCAAAATTTTTTTTTTTACCTTTTTTCGCCCCTTCAAAAACTAATTTCGAAAAATCTAGAAATTATTTTTTGAATATTTAGATGAAGATTACGCACACCAATAATCAAGTTAATATCTTCTTGTGTTAAAAAAAAAAAAAAGTAAATTTCATTGTAACTTAATTTTAACCCTTAAACTCGTAATTTCAAAAAATCCTGTCTTTGTGTGCAGTTACACAGTAAGAAAATGTGTTTACAGAATTTTACCAATTTATCTTCAGTACTTTTTGCTGGGCTTTATTTATGAATATATATGTTATCTAATATATATTAATTAATAAGTTTGGTTTGGTTTTTTTTCTTAACACTAGTTCCTCTAAATAATATAATTATAAAAATTACATTGTAATCCTGTCCGATGTTTTGAAAGATATAATGATGAAAAATTATAAACGTCACTACAAATTTAGACTATCTTTTACCTTAAGCGTGAATTTTACTCGTTGTTAATCAGAGAATAACGAACGGTCTGTGTAAATTAAATTTTCTCTGATTTATTAGCGGTGTTGCCCTTCTAAACCTGCACATCTTGTAAATTCTATGACCCAAACCTCCGTGTAACCCTGTCTACAAATCACGTGAAGTAATATTTTATAATTTACCCTCCATATAATCTGGCTTAAAATAGCAATTATTAATACTCTTTTCTATAACGGGATTCGTGACGTTACATTATAATTTCATCGCAAACCCCCAACCCGTATCTCTTAAACATTTTGTCATATTGTCTATTATATAGTATAATGTTTTCCTTAATAGGTCACTCTATATTATAAGATTTGAAATGCTTGTTAATAAATTTTAGTATATTATCACTATATTACATTGTTTTTAAAGATTTTTATTACGTTTTAACAAAATAAAACATTAAAAGTTTGTGGAAAATATTATAAATGAATAAATATTAAAAATTAAATTTTTATATCAAAAATAAATTCAGATCTATTTTTATACTTATTTTTTCTTCAGCTGTAAAATCAACCAGATAAATTAATCAATAATTGCTCTAAGCAAATAAACAACGCTTAATTTTGTTTGCCGGCTTCCGTGGTGCGAGTGGTAGCGTCTCGGCCTTTCATCCGGAGGTCCCGGGTTCCAATCCCGGTCAGGTATGACATTTTTCACACATGCTACAATTCATTCATCTCATCATCTGAAAATATAACTTAACAGCAGGTTCCGGAGGTTAGAAAAAAAAAAAAATTTTGTTTGATAAAGACAACAAATAATTTTTAAAAAGTTAAAAGAATCTATACGTGAAAAATATACATCTCTGTTATTGTTTTTAGATATCTTTAATGCCCAGATATATTTTTCCCAAAATTTTTGAAAAATAATTTTTTATATTCTATCTGTATTGAATAAAATAATTTCTTTTATATTTTTGTTTTTTATGTTAAATTTGATAAATGCCTTTTTTTTATCGCGGTTTTTTTTTTAGCCTACTGTTTCGCCGTTAGATATTGCTCAGAGAATGGAATGAAATAATAATTTTGTAGCGTGTGAAAATGCCATGTCTGACTGGGATTTGCACCCGGGACCTGCGGATGAAAAGCCGAGACGCTACTACTGTCGCCACGGAGGTCTCTCTTTATCTGTTTAGCCTCCGGAACTACCGTAAGGCCCCTGCCTATCTATTTATCTGTTAAAACCTCTCTTTCTTTTTTATTTTTTGTTTAGCCTCCGGAACTACCTTACTGAAGATTACTTCAGAGGATGTGTGAGGATGATGTGTATGAATGTGAATGAAGTGTAGTCTTGTACAATCTCAGGTCGACCACTCCTGAGAAGTGTGGT
>JAAAKQ030142276.1:1962-13202 GCA_010016005.3 Zanna intricata
TATATATATATATATATAAGAACATGTGGTGAGCGATTCGTAATCGACCCCCGGCAAAAAACTTAGATAAAGTGATAAAAATTTGTATACGCTTTCTTCTTACGGTGTAAGTTGACGATAACAGAGGATTTTTTGAAATTCGGAGTTTAAAGAATTAAAACGGAACGACGATGAGATGTAGTATTTTTTTTTTATTTCTCGGTAACAAATGAAGATACGATTTGATTTTCGGTTTGTGTAAATCGTTTTCGGGTTTTTTGAAATTTAATGTTGTAAGAGGTAAAACAACATAAACGTTTTTTTTTTTTTTCATTTTTGCCGTTTTACGCTACCGCTGTGGAATCGATCTTTACGAGATTCTATAACATCGCGGTGGTAATTTACATTTGTAATTCTGATTACGTATTTGGCTACGGGAAATCTAAAAGCCGGTTAGCGGGTCCTGAACCGATCGAACCCGTAGCTCTGAAGAAAAGACAATAGGCTAATAGTATTTATAAATCTAACAGGTATTGATTTTTTTTATATTTATCGTTATTATTTTCGCGTGCACAAGTGGACCGGCTATAAACATCCTCTGACCGCGACTGGAAACGCGAGTAACTTTATAGCGCGGGCGAAGCTGCATTAAATTATAATCCACGACTGTGTTGCCGGTTAATTTACGAAAGGATAGTCGATTGTAGATATTTTTTTTTTTAATATCAACACTTGTAAGAAAAAAAACGAATCGATTTCTGAGGTCCGTAAAACTTCGACTTGGATCGTCGTATCTTTTTATTACGTTGGAGTCGTACGACTGAATTACGTCCAGAAAAAGATTTAAACGGTTTTCAATCGAAAAATAGTTTTACTCCGGTGAAGAATTCCTTTCCGTATTGTTATTAGAAGTGGTAGTAGGAATCGGTCAACTTTTATTTTTTGACTGGTCCTGTGCTCGGTACCGATTCGCTCTACAAAATTAGGTAATAATAATAAAAAAAATGAAATAACCTTTTTCACTTTTTACGGTTGTATAAAGTAAAATAGAACTGTGTAGAAAAACAAGCGATTACTTTCCAATAAACATTAAAATATTTTTTATCTTGAATATACTCGACAAATTAAGAGCGCTTTTAATTTATATCCTTTTTTAAGTTATATTAAACAAAAAAAAGTAAAACAAAATACGTTGCGAGTTATATAATGTATAGGCCGCTTACTAAGGATATCGCAATGTATTTAAGGATTGACAGACATCTAATCAAAAGCAAGGGTCAGCCGATTTGAACAGTGGTTAAAATATTACTACGCGTAATGAAATTTAAGAAAAATCGGTAAAGGATTGCGACCTCATCCGGAACCGTTATCCCACTAGGTTTTTTTAACGGTTCCGTTATTACAAAGGATGCGACAGGTATTCTTGTGTAAGGTAGGAAGGAAGATGGTTTCACGTAATACGTTCGGTACAACACTTAACAACTGATTAGTCATCGGTTAGACATAGCAAAGATCCCTACGAAAATAAGTCTCGACTCTTAATTATTAAAGAATGATAATTTTTTATCGGACGCTTCAATATCGAGTCAAGGTTACTGCGAAAGATTTAAAAATTTAGTGTCTCCTTCTTTATCGTTTATTTTTTTTAGCTTTTTAGTTCTTGTTTATTTTTTAGTCCTTGGCGTCATTTTCTTGTGTTTATTATCCGTTAAACAAATGCATTCGAAACCGAATAAAAGTTTTTTACAAAACATTAAAAAACACAAAAAGATATATTTTTATACGCTCTTGCGATTCACTGACCGGATATGTTCTTGAAAAAACCCCGGTGAAATATTGATAAATTATGAACGTTAAAAAAAAAAGATATCAGTACTGGAATTTAAATGTTTATCTGAGCTAGTACCTGTCTTTTACAGATTAGAATTTGTTGATTATTTATTGCGATTTTTTTTACATTTTGTTCAATAAAAGTTTAAGAGCTGAAATAATTATTTCTCGTGATATTCCGGAGGCATTAAAACAAAATTAGCGAGCGTATTGAAAAATTACAAAAACTGGTAGGTATATCCGTTTTAAAACAGATACCGCCTCGACTATTAGACATATTTTTCTTCCGTCGTTAAAAAAACACAAATATCGCTAACAAATGTTGCGGTTACTCTTGGTAATTTACCTACTATTAACTAAAAGAAACGGTAAGCAATCGTGTGAATATTCTTTTGCGAAAATGTATGACGTGCATTTAATTTACGTTTTAGCAAACTGTAACAGGACAGAAGCGAAAAAACCGTACGAAAACATTTTGAAAGACATTTTTGAAAGACGAATTAGGGAAACGAGTTCGTTTACATCTAGGAATCATGACCGTGATAGATCGTGATAGATCAAGGAGTACTAGGACTATTGAATTAGAAGAAGGTGTTCTAAATCGTGTGGATGAATTCTCTGATGAAAGTACACGTTCTCTGGCGACACAAGAAGGTGTAGGCCACGTGAATTCGTGGCGGATTTTGAACGGTTAACTGTCTACCCTTATCACTTGCAGCGCGTACAGAGGCCGATGATTTTCCACGTTGGCTTGCTGTATCTGGTTTCGAAGAATACTAACCGAATAATCTTTATTTTCGGAAAGGATTCTGTTCGCAGATGAAGCTTCTTTCAACAGGAGTGTTGTTCAAAACTTATCACAACCACCGTATATGGAGCGACGAGAATCCTCATGGTATCTTCCAAAGTAGCCATCGACAAAGATTTTCCGTGAACATATGGGCAGGTATTTTGAACACAATTTTTTGGATCCTGTCATTCCATCGAATCGTTTAAATGTAGAAAACTACCTTGCTCATTTGACCAAAAATCTTCCACGTTTGTTGGAAGATCTACCTCTACAATTAAGAGAAAATATGTGGTTTCACCGCGACGGAGCTCTAGCACATTTCAGTCAGTCGGTATAAGATTTCCTGCCTGAAACTTTTCATAAAAATTGGGTAGGCCGCGGAGGGCCGGTGCTCTGGCCTGCCCTATTATCTGACTTAAACCCTCTTGATTTTTACCTGGGGGTGGTTTGAAACATATTGTTTATTCGACTCTAATACCCTACACCGACGATCTTTAACAAAGGATCGAAAATGGATTTCAAGAAATTAGGAATACTCTCTGAATTTTTGAACGGTTTATACAATCTCTCGGCAAAAGTCTGGAGTCTTGTGTAATTTCTAGCGGTGGACACTTTGAACATCTCTTTTAACTTTTAACAGTTTTTTGTACACCTAAAGTTGTACAACAATTAACGTAAGATTATCGCAGGTAGTTGTTTTATTTTTTTAATTATTAGGTGTATTATTGTGAGAAACTGATTCTCAGTACTAGAATTAACAGTAAATAAAAACAATTAATATTTAATTGAATCGAACGTAAAATGGAAGGTATTAAACCAAATACAATATTACGACATCAATTTTCTGCCGTTAGGTAAAATATCATTCGGTTCAAAATAAAAGGCTTAATATTTTAATATTGCATCTTATAAAACTAACATGGAGATATGACGATTGAAAAATAATCGTGGCCGCTATTTTGTAATTTGCGAAGCTATCTAAGTAACAAGACGCTTACAAAATATGTATGAGATTCCTTTATCCCAACTTGAGATATATAGAGAGATTTATGAGAAATAACAAAATGGCGGACAATGAGAGAACGAAGGAAAAATTGCCATTTTTCCTAAGGATAGTTTTTATTTAGTTTTACCAGTAGAATCGGAAAAAGTATTGCCAGCCCACAATTTTAGGAAAACCCTATAACGTATTTATATATATATATATATATATATATATATCTGGTATCCTTAAAAAAGGGGAGGCCAAACTCTAGCAAGTGATTGTACTTAACGAGCTGAAGAATAAATGTCCCTTGAACATAGCTCGAAAAGCGCATATATTTCTGTCTGTCCCCAACAGACAGAAAAAACATTTTCAACAACGGTTTGAGATAACGCAATAACATTTCGTACTTTATTTTAAAATAATACTTTTTAATAGGACAAAAAACCATATTTTTGGTTGATAAATTTCAAAATTAGATTTATCAAATTGCGGTGTATTATAAAAATTATGAAACTTCTTTTTGTGAATAACGACACCGTAGTCGTAAAAATTCGACGATAAACAAAGAGCTATTGCAAAAAGTAGGCCCAAACCGATATGACGGTCATCTTGATTTTTTTTTTATTATCTTGAGTAACTTGATGATAACTAAATCAAATTTCTTGATTAATTAAAATTGCTAAAAATTCAACATTTGTAAGAGAAGCAAAAAAAAAAAAAAAAGAAAAAAAAATGTTAAAATCAAACATAGGTTATTCAGAAAAGTCTTGAAAATGAAATAAATTTAAAAAAATATGTAAAATATATATTCAAACAAATTTTATTAATCGAAGAGGTTATAAATAAGTACTCTCTGTTAATTACGTCTGAAATAGCAGGTTTTTTTTTTGCCTTGTTTTTCTTTCACTTATCAACAAAACACTTTCATGTTCTCTTACTTCCGTTAAATTTTGATGTATGTGCTCTGAATTTTGGAAATTTTTGTTTTTTTTTTTTTTGAAAACTGTCATTAATTGTCATTTAAAATTGTCATTTCAATCAAAATTATAGAAAAAATGAACAAGTTGATATCAGCATTCTACATAGATCTTGCCAAATGCAATGCGAGGATAGCAAAATGGCTTTACCAAGAAAAGTATCCAAACCGCCGTCAGCCACATAACAAAATTATTTTCACGTCTTTATGCATATTTAAGGGAAAATGGGAGTTGTAAAGCCGTCATAGTTGGTAATGGTAAATCTTTCTCTCGTTTTTTGTTTATCCTGCAGAACTGCTGTAAGTTTTTATTTCAGAGGATGAGTGAGGATGATATGTATGAATGTCAATAAAATGTCTTTCATAATCTCAGATCGACCGCTCCCGAGAAGTGTGGTTATTTGAAACCTAACACCAAAGAATATCGGTCTCCAGTATCTAATATTCAAATCCTTATAAAATTTTTACTAAAAGCCTTTATTAGAATTTGAACCTTAGAACTCTCGACTTCGAATCAGCTGATTTGCTATGTCGCGTTAACGGAATGGTAGATCTAAAATAGTTTAACGCCATAGGTAGAAGAAACTTCGAACAAATTTGCACAGGATCCAGAATTCGTGCAGAATAGTTTCCATCCAAGAAAATATAACTCGTAATACAGAATGGAATATTTTACCCCCGTACCACCTTGTACCCGTACCATCTATAACGGGTACAAGCTCTTCTACTAGGTGATAACCGTTCAAGGATTGCATTCAGTTGGTAGTTAATTAACAAATGTGCCCGTAACCCGGACAGCTAAAACTTTACAAAAGAGGCCGTTCTTTCACTAAATATGGTATAAACAACTTCCGAGGAAACTCCTCGTGCAGTATTTCAAGCAGAAAGTCAACACAGGTTTTCTCTGGTTGTTTGGGGAGCAATCTATACGGATAAGCTAATCGGGCCTTCCTTTTTGCCACGCAGATCGACAGGTGACTCATATTTGGAATTCATAACAAATGACTGATCTACCTGAAAACACCTAGAGGACGTTTCTTTGCAAAGAACAATGAACGTGTGGTTCATGCATGAGGGTGCGCCTGCCCGCTTTTTTATTGGCGTCAGAGAAAAATTAACCGATCATTATCAAGGAATGTGGATTGGTCCGGCACGCTTCCCAGATCTGAACCCGTTAGACTATTATCTATGTGGACATGATGATGAGTTTTTCGAGTCGTTTATAGCTTGTAGAGCTTTAAAACCGATTTGGAATGTTTTTTATCTAAATTATTTAACATCGATTATGAAAATTATTATCTTTCAACCGGTTCAGATTATCTGCTTTTTCAGTTAAAATATTCTAAAAATGTAAGTTGGAGTTATGCTTTAAGTTATGTTATAAGTAGCCGATTAAGGAAACACCTCGCACGTTAATGTATAAGCCGCTCTTTTCACTTGAAATAAATCGGCTTATATGGAATGTACGCCCAGAAATCGGATAAAATTCGATAATACGAGACAGATAGCGTACAAAACTGTTAATCGCGGATATAGGATGTAGTAATTATTTTGAAGTTAAACGATTATCGTCAAAATTCGATATATCAGAAAGGAATGAAGAACGGCATCCGATCGGTCGATTTACAATATTAAGAAAAAAAATTGTGAAAGGTAAAAGAGTTATCGAATCGTTAAACGGGCCCATCCTGACGTGAAACCTCTAGATTTTACATAAAAAAAATCTAAATAACAGACGAACGGTTCGATCGATCGTTAATCCTTCGATCGTTCGAAGGATCATAGGTTATCTAGTGTTATAGCATTAATGGGGAGGAACGCAGCTCGATTGATATAATCCGATTGTTTTGTTTTATATAATTGAGCAGTATAAATGATGTACCGTCCTGCAGGTTTTGATCGAACTTAACCGGCAGTTTTTTAATTTTTTCAAAATCAAAAAAGATTTTTTCGTTCGTTTTTAATATGGCTTGTACGTCGTTTCTTAAGACCGAATCGATGGATTTTTATTTTTACTAATATTACTTTCAGATCGTTTATATTTTTTGAGTTGTAAGATATTTTTTGTCAGTTATATCTTCACGTCATCCGCTTAACGTTTGACGCGTTTATACCAGACCGTCGTGTTAGTATAATTTGGTGTATGCATGTACAGGAATTTATATGCGAATTAACTGTGCTGGTTAAAATTGTGCGATTTAAAAGTGAATAGTTTTATTATTATATATCTTTAAAAATGGTTGTAAGAAATAAGTGTATGTCATATAATAAAGATGTTAATCGGCTACGAATTACAGTATGGTGATGATGCCGCAGTTGTCAGAACTTTGCTGCATGTTTATTACATGCTGTCACGATCTGCTTCCTGGGTGTAGGGTGAGTCGGCTATGAATTTTTTTTTATGGTTTATGTACATTGCTGTGTTGAAAAAAATGGTTAATTGTAAACATTGTTTTTATGACTTTTTTTGTAATCGATATTCAGTGTATGTTTTAGATTTTACTCGTCTAAAAATTTTTTTATTATTCTGTCGTTACGAATTATTAATGCGTACAAAAGTTTATTTCCTCTTCCTTTTAATTTACTACATTTGTACAGGCAACATTTTTTATCTTTTAATTCTGTACCTGCACGCTGCAGTATTTTTATATTTAAACCGATGGAAAGGAGACTTTTTATCCTTTAATACTATTCTGAAGATTAGAAAACAGTCGTCGATCGTTACGGAGTGTAAAATTATTAGACCGTTATTCGATTTGCTGCCGCATCGAGAGAATGAAAAATTGCTAAATATTTGAATATATTCTCTACCAATGAATGTTCGAACGTAACTTTTAAGTTTTGATTTATTTATTATTTACGTACCGTGGTCTTATTTCGGTTTCGAAATGAAAGCGTTACTGTTCTGGCATCCTTAACGGCGGTATTTAAAATTGCAGTTTAAGTTCGTAAAGTTTGTCAAATTTGTAAAGGGACCGTATTTGCTAGATTTAAAATAGTGTTAAGCTTGATTTTACATAAAATATAAACATAAGCGCGTATCGATAATTAAACCTCTCTCTTTCTCTTTATCTGTTTAGCCTCCGGAACTACCGTAAGATATTACTTCACAGGATGTATGGGGTGATGTGTATGAATGCGAATGAAGTGCAAGTCTTGTACAATCTCAGGTCGACCACTCCTGTGAAGTTTGGTTAATTTTGAGACCCAGCCACCAAAGAACACCGGTATCCACGATCTAGCATTCAAATCCGTATAAACATTTTTACCTTTACTAAGATTTGAACCTTAAAACTCTTGACTTGGAAATCAGCTGATTTGCGATGTCGCGTTAACCACTAGAACAACCCGGTGGGTTCGATAATTAAACCTAATTTAATATTTTACTAACCGATCTTATTATTGCGTAGCTGTAGAATAAATATAATGTAAAATTCTTCGTTAGGATCTGCGATAAGTATTTTAACAGAGAGGTTTGTGTGATGAATTATTTATAATAGAAACATTTAAAACATGTGCTGTAAGTAAAGCGCGTGGTTAATGCAAATAATGTTTAAAAATATAACTTAAAATATAAAATATATATATTAATTATTATTGAAAATGCTTATTGTTATTGTGTTATCGATATTAAAAGATATACAATTATAGTTGGAAATAATTTTGCCGTGTATTGTTTTATGTTTTCACCTTATATTCGGGTATGGATGTAAAATAGGTATTGCATTGTACAGCTGAAAAAAGAATGTAATTTTGCTAATAACGATTCCGACTGTTTTTAATATTCCTGTCTGTAAAATTAAATCAAGGTTGCAGTTGTAACCTAGGGGATGATATAAATTAAAACCGCTTCGTTCAATTAAAATAAAACCGTTACCGTGTTCGGTTAAACCCCTTTATTTAACATTTTTATCGCGAATTAGTTTGAAAAATATTTAATCGGAGTCGGTTACTCAAATTTTTATTTAAAGATGTGAAGAAAGTTTTGAAACTTAACTCTACGTTCCCTGTGCCTGGAAAAGGTTGACGGTGAAAAATCTAATTACGTCTGTATGCGGATTCACCTTTTGAATTCTTATGAATCTGTCTAAAATGAGCTGTTATTCTTTAGCTGTATTTTTTTTTTGTCGAAGGATATTCCACATCGTTTGTCGATATGTCGCTTCGTTTCCTTTGATGGAATCGCTTTTTATTAAATCCTCTTTCAAGGCCCTCATTCGAGTAGAATTCTTGGAGAATTATCGAAGAAAAATTCTACCGGATTCTTCTTGGAGAAGACCGGATTCTAATTCGATTGAATTCACTCGCTGTTTCCACGGACACCCGCTGCTTCGCTTAACTTTTGTTTTACCGTCCTTTCCGCTATATTTTTTCATCGTCTAATCGATGCGATCGCTCTAACCGTATAAATTTTTTTGTAGCTACTGCTCTTTCCAGCAAATTACACGTACCCGATTTCCCTCGCATATCTTACGTTCTCATTCTATCCGTCCTGTGTGCTTTATTATACTCCTTGAAAATTTCAGCTCTGTTCCTTGCTGCTTACTTGTAAATCTATCGTTTAAAATCCACGCTCCTAATGCGTATATCAACAAAGGTAAATAATAAGTCCGATACTGTAATATATCTCTACTCGTCCATCTTTTCTTTTAATTCGTCGATTTGGTTTTTTTTTTAGCTTCCCGTTTAGCTTCATTCTCGCACGGTTGAAGTTTTTTCTACGCGTCTTAAGTTTTTTGCTTGCGCCGTTCTTCACTCGCTTTTCTTAATTTCCGGATTCCCAAATAATAAAAAGATGTTTCTTCCTTCGTATTACATTTTAATGTGAAACCGTCCCATTTATTCCGCGATATATCTTATCTGTTTATTTATTCACTGTATGTATTTATCATTCGATTTCTTTATATTTCTAAAATGTGAAGCGGTTGATCCGAGTAACTTTTTAATAAACCGCTAACCGTTCGCTTCATCTTTTGCTTGCTCGACGCCCACAAGGAATTAAATTATAAACTGTAGTTATTTCGGTTCTTTTCACGCTAATTTATCGAGTATTTTTAAATATATATAAATGTTACAAATGTTGTTTTATATATAATGTGTAAATATAATATAAAATGTACTCTTATATATTTTCATTATTTAAGCCGAATTCAGAACTCGCAACTAGTGATCGTATTACGTTGTACTAAAACGTTTACTTAATTGTGACCGATGATTAAATTTAGTTTAAATAATTGCCTAAATAGTGAAGGTACGACTACTTAAATTTAGTATTAATAGTGAATTAGGTAATTTTTGATTGATTTTTCGGCTAAAATTAAATCAATTTTTTTGTTTTACAGCTAACATTTAAAGAAAAAATCTGATGTGGACACCACGAGACTTACTTGTACGCCTATTAAGTTACATATAAATATACACACTTAAAATGAAAAATACATAAAATTTTATTTCTTTAATAACTTCTGATATTTTTTCATATATTTTTTTAATTGTTATTATTGAATTATTATTTATCGTAAACAATTTTTTTACAAAGAGGATAATAAAATTATTAATAAATAAATATATATAAATTAAAAAAAAAAAAATAAATAAAAAAAAAAACGAGATGAAGTCTGATGTGCTGATGAACCGATGTGCCTTTCCCTTGTAATACCCAAATATTTCATTGATTAAAAGTTTATTTGGCTGTAACTCTGGAACCGATGAAAATAAGTACCGCTTATGATATATCGTTGAAAAGGCTCTCGTTGAGGGCTTATTGCAGTTAAGAAAAAGTCCAGAATCCAAATTTTTTGGGATTTTGGGCTTTGTTGGACACTTTTGGTTCAGTCGATTGCAATCAAAAGCGGAGGCGCACAACTAAATGTTACAACAGTTCTAAACCCAAAATTTCAACATGCTTCGGCTAGTCGTTTTTGAGTTAGGTGAGATAACTAAGTACGTACAAACATCATGCCGAAATTAGTCGAAATGGATTTAAGATCGGTCAAAATGGATATTTCCTTTGAAATCTGATAACCGAAATCGTTCGCGATCACAGTACTTCCTTCACTTTGTACATTGAAGTAAAAATTAATACAGTTAATCGTTTTTAAAAATGTTCTAATTAATTCGTGTCTGTAAGTTATTTCTAATGTTATTTTGTGTGTATAAGCACGTGCGTTCCTTTCTGTATGTTTGCTTTTTTGTTTTGTTTTCAGTGTTATGAAATTTTACAATTGATGTGTTTTCACGCGGTAAATTTTATTCTTTTTTTTTTGCAGACTGGGAGCATTTGTTCTGAAGGAAATCCTCGGATACAACATTTGACAGCCGCATCTGTCTCGCCTGAGCCTGGAAAATCCAGGTTCCCTAAACTAGAAGAATGCGCTCATTTCCATTACGAACATGTTGAATTGGGGCCGCTACAGGTATTACATTCTCTTATCCTTTATTACTCTATGTTTATTTTTTTATATAATAAAAAAAATGTATTCGTTTACTTTATTTGATTCTCTATGATGTTGTTATATTTTACGTACGTTATATGTCAAACGCTTGTTTTTACAGCACAAAGTATATTTCTTAAATCGGTTATATTTTTAAGTTTAATCAAACTATTTTAGCTTTTAAAAAAAGTAAATTATTTTATAACGCAAATTAATAAATAAAAAATCATACTGTGCTGCAAA
>JAAAKQ030142287.1:3195-13202 GCA_010016005.3 Zanna intricata
CATAACTCTGTTGTACTATCTTATTTTTACATTTATTGACAGGCATTTCTTATTGTAATTGTACCAGCTTAATTTTTGAGTTTAGCTAGTTAGTTTCTTATGTGTATTGAGGTTTTTTATTTAGGTTTATTGTTATTATTTCTCAGAGGCAATTAAACTGGGATACTGTTTTATTACCGTTTATGTTTACTTCATTCTATCATGTTGGTTTTTAGGGCATGACTTCTGTCTTTTGAATAATATTTTGAGAGCAATTTTATTTTCAATATTTTGAAGTTCTAATATTTGTGATTTAGCTTTGTCGATGTCATTTGCTAGCCGTGCCAAGTTGTCGATGAAACCAAGACAATTTGTTTTGATTTTTCAGCCTACTTTTATAATTGGGGGTCATTTTTTGTCATTCCCTTATTACCATTTCTAGAGTACAGCTGAATAATAGTGGTGAGAGCCCATTGCCTTGGCACATTCTTGTTTTGATCTCAAATGTTTGCAAGAACTTGCGTCTGAATTTTATCTTTCATTTAGTGTTTGTCAGGGTCAGTTTATCAGATTTAACAATTTGGTATAGAGTCTTAGGCATCTTAGAATTTTTAGTGGGGATTCTCTGGGGATACAGTCATAAGCTTTCCTGAAATCTACAAATGCTATCACCATGTTCCTGTTTCTTTTTTTTTTGTAATCCATAATTAGCTTCAGACTCATGATCTGGTCTGGAAAGCTCCTCCAGGGTCTAAAACCTCCCTGGTATTCTCCTAGTTCTTTCTTGAGTCATGAACTGATACTGTTGAGAATTCTTGAAAGAATTTTGTATGTTGTGTTTAGGAGAGAGATTTCCCTGTAATTGTTAGGTTATGTTTTTCCTCCTTTTCTGTACAGCAGATGAATGAGGACTGTTGTCCAATGTTCTGGTATTCTTTGAGTCAGATGTTCTAAAGCTTTGGATGGACAATTTTTGCTGATCTTCATCTTTCCAGATTTCTATAAAAGAATGATTTTCTTCCACTGTTTTGTAATTCTTAATTTCACACAGTGCTTGGTAGACTTCTTTTATTGAGGTAGGGTAGATGTTTTCTGATGATACTGGTGTTGAAGTTTAGGAATTCTGCCAGTTCTTCACAATTTAGGTGTTTGTTGAAATATTTAGCTAGGATTTCCACATTGTCTTTATTGTTATGGGCCAATTTACTGTTTTGTTTTTTATTAGTAGGGTTGTGGGTTAGTATTTTTGAAACTAATTTTTTAATGTTTTGTAGTAGTCTCTCAATTGTGTTTTATTGACTTCTTAGTTTAAAAGGCTTGGTTTTGTTGATTTCTTTAGGGAGTAAATTTAGTTACATAGTGATCTGAACCTGTGTGTACTCCTCAGAGGACTTTTAAGTTGTAGATCTTGTGGTGGTGTTTGTCCATGAATACATGGTCTAGTGGCCATTCTCCTTTAGTGTAGTCAGGATGTTTTCAGGTTTTGAATTGTTTGGTGGTTAGGTTTCAATTTACCACACATCTCAGGAATGGTCAACCTGTGGCTGTACAAGACTACATTTCATTTATATTCATACATACCATCCTCTGAAGTAAATTAATTAGGGTAGTTCTGGAGGCTAAACAGAAAAAGAGAGAGTTTTTGTGATTTCCTTTTGAAAAATGTGAATTTCAAGATAAGATTGTGGTTTCTGCAGAGATTGATGAGTCTTTCCGTTTTTGTTTGTTTTCTTTTAGACGAGTCATCTTCTGATGATGTCATGGTATCTTTTTTCCTCTCTAGTTCATAATTTAAGTATCTCATTAATTGTTTAACATGGTTTTTAGGGATGTTATTTATAATCAGGTTAAGTAGATCCAAGAACTTTCTGTTTCTTTATTGTCTTTTGGAGAGCTAGTTTTATTATTAGTGGGTATGTGAGCATTTATTATAGTGCAGATTTTATTATCGATGCTTTTAGGGTAAATGTTGATATTCTTGGGGGATTGTGACTTGAATTTTTGAATGCAGTTCATTATTTTAAGGCTGAATAAAAAGCTGTTTGAAACAGTGGAAGATTTTTCATCACTTTCTTCCCAGTTATACCTTTGTATAAACCCTATACCTTGAGATTCAATGACGTTCTGGTTGATGTTTCTTATTTCCAGCAGATTCATAATAAAAATTTTGTATTGGTCCTTTAGACCAGTTATTATATTTAATTTATCAGTCTGCATGAGCAAGCTTACGTTGTGCATAGAAATGTAGGTGATTTGGTTTGGTTTGATATTTTATTTTTCTGGTTCGTATGTGTAGTGTTGGGGGCATTCCAATGCATCCAACTGCATGCAAAATGCCATTTTGCATGCAGTGTTGCTGGTTGCATGCAGTGTTGCATGCAGTGTGGCTGGTGTTCAGCCAGCAGTGTACTCCTTAAAAGACCTTTCTTTATTGACTTTCAAGGGGTCACCTTGGGGTAGGTCCTGAATTACAACCCTAGATGTCATCTAGTCAGGTGATAGAAAGGTAAAAGAAAATATATATAATAACAGGTCTGAATTACCAGTCAAAAATAATAAAATGTTAAGTTACAATTTTACACAAACTCAAGGATAAAATCTTAATTACCAGAATAGAATATCATTTTTAATGATTTATTAAATTTTTTTTTTTTGTAATAATTTGGCTTAATCCTATCTCCTACTTCTCTTTCTAATCAAATCTTTTAATCTCATAATTACTATTTCTAGATTTCCTAGATTCTCAATTTACTTTATATAATCAAACCTTTTGTCTTTTTCTAGTCTTTACCTACACATCATCCACAATGAACTTAACTAAACCTTGTTATTGTAATATATTGCCAATTAACCTAGTTATCTCCACACAGTTCTGCAACAAATTTCTGTAGTTTCCTGTTAGTCTTCAAACTTTTTCACTTCGTGCTTTGTCAATCTAACTAATCTTCAACATTCTCCTGCAACACAACAGTTCAATGGCCAAATTCTTTTTGTTTTTTTTTTTTAATGTTCATATTTCACAACCATAAATCTATACACTCCACATAAACATTTTAATGAATATATTTCTAGTTTTTAAACCTATTTTTGATCATAGCATGCTTTTCTGTACAAAAATCTCAATTTGCTTGTATGCATTTATGTCTATCTTACTTACTTCCTTCTTTTCAATTTTATTTTATAAATAACAAAATTCTGATAAATTGTTTATTCTATGTTAATGTAGTTTCTTACATGTAAAAAGTAATTAATACAAAGGAGGATTTTTTTATGCCATATTTCATTATCTCTATTTTAGTCTTATTCATTTTCAAAATGATTTTTCTCCATGTTATAAATTCTAGCCATTCAGAATTTTTTCTGACCATTTTAGCTTCCTGCTAAAAGTAAATTACATTTCATTAGTAAATCAATATTTATTTTTTGTCCTTGATTAAGTACTTTGTTATCAAATTTGTCCTTGAATTCTTGTTTTGCTTCTTTAATGTACAAAGTGAAATGGGGCAGATGACTGCATTACTCTCCATTACTCTCTAAATCAATACTTGTTTGTTTCTACTCATTATATCTGTTTTATGTTTTTTTTTTACAAATTCTGTGTTAATTGATACTGATTTTTTTAACAATCAAAATATTCATTCTTATATTTTTAACAGTTCTTTAGTGCTACGGCTTTATTTTAATAACATTTAGTGCAGCTTCTGTCTGCAATTACTATTCTATTTAAAAATTTTCCATTTTATAACAAAAATTTAAAATCACATATTACTTAGAAAATGTTCATTACATGCTGGCACAAAAGGTGTTGGCTACATGGACGTTTTAAGAAATGCATGACCCTGCAGATCTGCGAATAAAAACCACATTATTAATTTTAATATAAACAAACTATTATACAGTGAGAATTAATTTGTCTTAATACACCACAAATAATTTTACCTGGGAAAAAATATATCAGAAAGCAAATAACTAAATTTTATTAGCAGAAATAACAATCTATTTCTTATGGATTGAGAATATAATTATAGCAATCTGTATTAACAAACACCTAATTTCATCAAAGTTACACTATCATCAATTACCTAAAAAAGGTAATCCTGAAAGAGCATAAAATAATTTGCCTAAGAGGAAATAACATAAGTTACGTTATAATAAGTTACATTCACAATAGTAATGCTGAGACATTATAAGTTAACTCAATCAAACGAGAACAACAGCTGTTATTCCTAAAATCCAGTGATCATGGTTCACCACAAACCACTAAAATGGATTTGCAAAGTTCTTTTTTCTTTTGCATACAGTACATAAAAAGAATTAAAATACTTCAAGACTGATAGGATATTTAATTAATCTGTAAATATTATTAATGTGTAATAAAGTAGTAGTATTATGGCATACAATCAGTGTGATCATAACAATTTATTGTTGGAATACAATCAATTAAATCAAGCTACAGTCCAAATGTATAGTCAGATCAAAGGCGGAAGATTATGTAATCAAGCTCTAATATTAAGATAATTAATATTATCTTAAAATAAAAGGAAAATTAATGCAACTGATTCATGAGTTTTGCTAACTTTTGAGTAAATAAAGATCATCTAAGGGAATGCCACTATATTATAATTTCTGGTATATTTATACTAAGAACAAAGTCCCAATCTAATAAATAGTACCTGTAAAAGTTTTAATTATCACTTATTTATTACTCACCAACTGCATGGCACTGATCTCATCAACTAATGTAATATCTCCAGTTCCCATCTTTGATAACCTTCCATTTAATTCCTGTAACTGCTCCATAGTATCTGCTTTAACTTCTTCATATTCTGATGCATCAATTTCATCTCTAATAACAAAAATATATCACAAATTGAAATACTAAGAAATCAATGTTTCATTGATTAATAAAAATTCAAGTATATAATACTTTCAGTATTTTTACTAGTTACAGAAACATCTGCTGAAGCAGAATCTTATTAATATGAGAATAAATTATAATATCGCTCTTAAGTTTGTTTCAAATCAGCAAGCTGCCTTTAATAGACCACTTCTGACTTTATTATAATAATGTAAATAGGCTAAAGAATGTTTGTCAACCTTAGACAAGTAAATATACAGAAAAGAATACAATAAAGTATCAAATATAAAACAATATGCCAATGAGAATTCAAAAATCAAAGTAACACTAGAGTTATACTAATAGTTGGTCAGTAAAAACAATAGGAATAGCAATCACCTATGTAGTATTCCGCAATATCTAATCCAACTGAATCTTAAAAGTACCAGCAGACTGAACGCTAACAATGTCATAGACAGTAGGTTTTTAAGATTAATCACTCTTATAAAGAGGAAATGCTGCTTTATAGTTGTATGAAATCTTTCCTTAGTAAGCTCAAGGGCATTACCACAATTCAGGGTGTCAAAATTTCTTGGAAAGAATGGAACTGAATATAATATACATATAAATATGTAGATGTGAAATTAACAAATTTCTAATAATAATTATATTATAATTCTAAAACATAAATAAATTTAATAACATTATAGCTTTTAATTTAAATAATTTCAACACTACTAAAATTTATTATAGTATTAAGCTACGTAATAAAGCACTAATACCACAATACCCAACTTCAAGTAGAAATAAAAGAGATTTGGGTGCTGAAACCTCAGCTTTTAAGACCTAAGCACAACTTTAAACATACACACAATAAGGGTTTCAATAGAGCTAACCACGCATCTCACTAATGGCCACTTCATTAAAAATTTTATTACATTAATGAATTTATGTAATTAATTTTATAATAACCATAATGATTTTAACCAGTGAGCTCAGAGACTATTTAATGCTCGAGATATACTTGTTTAGATGGCCAGCATTCTTGGCAGATATATAATGCTTACTGTATTTTTAATGGTCTGTTTGTTCCTTTAATATTACTAATACGTAATAACTGAAGTAAACCAAGCGTCAAAACATCATTCTTGCTAAGCTAATCATTCTAGATATGTTTTTGAGCAACTGGTTAGATATTCATACTGAACATTCATTATATTAACATTTTTAATTATTAAAAATTTTTAAATCTTTTACTTGTTTAATTACTAACTGTATTAGTGACTCGTTAATTTTCAAATGGCATATCACTTTCTATAGCAAAATTTGTTATAAACAACCTGGACTTCATGGGTATGTGAACTAAAACAATACTAAAACGTTTTAATTGTCAAGGGTGCTGATATGAAAAATAAAGAAACTTCTAAGATGTAATCAATAACAAATATAAAACATATCATTAATTGCATATTAAAGGGGTTTCCTAATCAAAGATAACACCATTAACAATTATATCAATGTTAACTTCACCAAAGAGGTTGCTACTAATTAGTTCCTCTTTAGTGAACTAAAGAGGTTGCTACTAATTAGTTCTGCAATATCGCCGGCCTCCGTGGCGCGAGTGGTAGCGTCTCGGCCTTTCATCCGGAGGTTCCGGGTTCGAATCCCGGTCAGGAATAGCATTTTTCAAACACGCTACAATTTATTTATCTCATCCTCTGAAGATATACCTTAACGGTGGTTTCGGAGATTAAAAAAAGTTCTGCAATATCCTTTATGTGAAAGAACAATTTCAATCTACTTAAAAGTAGGCGTTTACAATTTTTTGTACTTTAAAACATAATTACTTTTTGTTAGATCGTTTAACGAAACTAGTTATTTACAAATGAAATTAAAATAACACTATTTTAAAGCGAAAAGGATAACATACAGTCAAAAAGTTTCAACCAACAAAGTGAATTACAGTTCAATCATACTAACTTGCTCTCTTCTATATCTGCAAGCTGATGCAATAAACGCTGGAGCTGCTCTTCAAGATTTTCTTTTAATTTTTTTGTTTCTTCTTTCCCCTTTGAAGACATTTCGATTTTTATAGATTATGTAACGTTACAAATAAAAATTTCACAACAAATGACAACTTTGATCAACTCTAATTTATAAACGTGTAAAATTAGCATTTGAGTGTCTAATTATCATTTAAATAGCTGTAATGTCATGAATATTCAAACTGATCACACACGACTTTAAAAACAAACATTCGATTACGAATCGGCACACCACTAGCTGAAAAATACCGCACTAAACAGAGGTTATGAAACACATAACGAATACAGTGCAGGAGGAAAATGAATCGATGATTGGTAACTAATGGAATAAACTAATGCATGACGTATTTGGCTGAATGTTCCATTACTACAGTTTAGTTCTGCTTCAGCGTCTTTCAAGTAATAACACAATTACGGTGTGAACTAACTTAATTGCGTGCTTTAAAATATGAAATTATTTATTTTAGCGTAATGCTGTGATTAAATAATGTTAATAGGGCTAAAACGGTGTCTATTATCATAATGTGACACATTCTAATATTTTTTACTACATTATATTCCTGAATTCATTACTATGTCTCTTGTTTCTCTAACGTGATCTGAAAATGTCAATTTTTTATTTCAGTGAAGAACGACCAAAAAATAAAAATCAATAATATTGAAATGTATTTTATATCTTTTAGATGTGTATCTGGTGTGCTCTCAGTTTTTATACTTTTAATCTTTGTACTTACAATTTACAATATCTCACCCCACTCTACCTGTAACGATTATTATAATATTGGCTTAGTATTCCCTCTTAAAGTTTTGCTTTTGATTTTGACATATGTACATTGCTTAAATTTTATTATGTGACCTGAATTTATTTCTGCCTTCTGTTCAGATTGCACTGACATTGTTACACTTAATAACCCCAAATAACCTGTATGGTCTACTTCATGAAACTTTTATGCTACATGCATTATTTTTGGGATACTTTAGTACAGCAAATGAAATAATGTTAAGGTAAATACATTAGATAGCCAAATTTTCTACTAAATAATTCTACAAAAATAATTTCTTCAAAAAGCATTATTGAAAAGAACTTTGAGCCCATATTTATATGCATACTTTTATTTTTCAGTTAGTATCATTTTTAAAAATTCATCAACAGACTAATATTACTTCTGTAAAGAATATTTTTTAATTTCATTTAAAATAGATTGTAGGATGATTGTTTAAATGGAATGGTAATTTATTAAATCATAATAAAGCCTTTTTTCATAATTCAAAGTACTGTGTGAAAATAGTTCTAATGTCTACCACAGAAAAAATAATCCACCTCTACCATGCAAATGATTATTCTTTTTAGTAAAGATTGCACATTCATAAATATAAACACAAGTATAATTGACAGGTTAATTCTCTTAAGTATATGCAATCAGTTTTAAGGATTTATAAAAACAAAAAAAAAAAAACAAAAATTGCATCACCTTTTAATTATTTTATACATTTTATTAATCATGTTAAATTTCTATTTTTTTTTTTATTAATCTTTTAAGAATTTATTGATATAAAAAAAGTTCAGTTTATTTTTAGCTTTCTGTTGCAAACCTTGAATTTGATAAATTGTTAAAAAAAAAAAAAACAAAAAGAAAACCACTGGACTAATGAAGTTAAAATTCACATGTAAGTTAGCATGTTTCATCTAGAAAGAACAGATTTCTATTCATCATAATGAATATAATTAAACAACATAAGAACCAGTTCTAAGAAAAGTAAAGAACTTGCTGAACTGTTATTTCTCCCTATTTCAGTCGCCTTACTAAAGCAATGAATTTTTAACAAATACAAATCCCCAAAAATGTATGCTTAGTAATATGTTTTATCAAATATCATATTCATCATTTTAACGAGCCGTTTTTAGAACAAATAACTTCGAGCAATCCATGGCCCTGAATATTGTAAAGTACAAAATTAAAGTCGGGGTCCGACTTTGGTTTTGAAAACTTTGGCTTTAATTTTGACTTTGATTTTGGTTTTAAAATAACAAAACTTGACCGAACCGTGGCCCTGAAAATGACCATTAAAAAGTAACATTCCCAAATATGACAACTAACCACGTTCTTTCACTCTGGGGGTTGCATATGAGATCGCTATCATAGAATAATCTATGATAAGGGATTGTTATCATATATTATATAGATCTCCCGTCTAACTTGAGGGCATGCTTCTTTGTTTCTGTCTGTTTCAGTTTTGTTATTACAGACGATGCAGTTCAACGACGGCGGCCTCTTAAACGGTGGTCCTTCCCAAACCTTTTCTGAATAAACGTGTGTCTAGATGATTCTAAAATTATTTTATTTTTTGAAAGAAAGAATTTCTTCCTTAGCGTCTTATTTCATGAAAATAATAAGTAAAACAAGACGATCGCTGTTCCCCTCACAAACGCAAAGTTTTTGATATAAAATTGTAAGACCCAAATTTCCCTTCCTAGCTCAAGAAGGGGAAAAAGATCGTAGACAGCAACGAACGAGGAAGAATGCCCAGCAGTTGCCCGGAAGAGAGAAGAGGTCGGCAGTATCTCCCATGATGCCCTTCTCAGGGCCACGGGACAATACAAGGTTTATGTGCTGTAAATTAATTATAGCCGGTTTACGAAAAGTAGGGTAAAGAAGAAACAAAAAAAGAAGGAAAATCGGCCCGCCAATACAGACTGGAATCCGGCCCGACCAAGCCCAGCCTAGATGCAGCAGCGAAGACAGTCCGAGGGAAGAAAGTCCTCTAACTTCAACCCACCATACATCCCAACCCTCGTAGGGAAAGACACCCACCAAGTGACGATTCCGGTCGTCACACCATCCCTCCCGTTCCTGCCACTGAGGGGCTTTACCGGAAGTCGTCTTATTGTCCTTCGTACTGATTACATATTTCAGTCATCAGCCAGGCCTCGGTCGGGATGCCCCCTATGCAAATGTCGCGGTCGACATTTAGCATCAGAGTAAGATACCTCAGCAGCAATCGCCCTTGTCATAGGCTTAGGTCGAGCTACACGTAGCCCTTAAACTATATAACCGCAGCGCGGAAGCACGAAACCTCGCGCCTACTCTAAATCAATCTAACTACCCATGTGACTGAATGCCATATACGCAACGATCAAATCGATT
>JAAAKQ030142298.1:0-13201 GCA_010016005.3 Zanna intricata
AAACTCAACAAAAGAGAATGGACTGAAGAAAGAAAAGTTAAACATTTTGAAAAATGAAGAATTTCTGGAAGAAAAAATAAACTACATGAAATGATATTTGCGTGTTCCTTGAAGGCCTGTCAGCGGAGAAAAAAAGTATAAGATTTACAGGTTCCAATTCCTCATCACGGATTTAATTGGCTACCAAAAAAGCATTGTACTAAACTGCACAGATTACATCTCTACACATCCTTAACATAGATGCAATAGGGAGGTCTAGTCGTTAACGTGTAGTTTACACCTAGTATATCTATGTTTGACAGATAATATACAATTATCTATAGAATACAGAGATTATCTATTACAGAGATTAGATCATGTGAATTATATGCCGGCCTCCGTGGTGCGAGTGGTAGCGTTTTGGGCCTTTCATCCCGGAGGTCCCGGGTTCGAACCCTGGTCAGGCATGGAATTTTTCACACACGCTACAATTAATTCATGTCATCCTCTGATGATATACCTTAACGGTGATTCTGGAGGTTAAAAAAAAAATGAAGTGAATTATGTAGGGATTAATCACAAAGAAATTATTTTTTTTTATAGGATACGAATACTGAGATGATAAAGAGATAGGACCACCTACGTTGAACAAAAGTGAAACTGTCACTCAGAACATGACTCAGAGTACGTGAGGAGAATTATTGTTTTGGTAAATGATACAGATTGAAACAGAAGTACATATTATTATGTAATTATAAGTTACGTGGGATAATTTTTTTTTTCAATTGTAAGAAAAAAGGTACGTTGTATTGTCAGCCTCCTCTCTTTAAGTACTTTAAAAATAAATATTTCTATACTGATTGACCTTAAAAATTATTTTAATATTCAACCAGGAGGTTTTCATTATATTTTATAATTTAGAAATTATAGAAATTTAATTTAAATTTAGAAATTTAAAATATTTAGTTTCTTAGTAAAAAAGAAAAAACCTAATATAATTCCATACCTCGGCTAAATAAATAAATATATATATATATATATATATATATTTTTTTTTTTCATAAAAAAAGAAACTTTTTGGTTATTATTGTAAAATGATGAGAATTTGATATGAATATTTTAATTTTTAAACTTCTTTTGAGAGAATCAAATGACAGAAAAAAATCACATTATTACAAATTGTAGAAAGACGTAGTTGGTTTAATTAATTCGTGAAATTATCGTAAAAAAACTCTTATGATAAAAATTACTGATTTTTACAGAAAAAGAACAAAAATTGTTTTCCAGAAACCTCCAAAAATTAAAAATAAAACCAAATGACGGCATTTTGAATTTTGAAAAAAATAATATGATCTATGACCCATATATAAGATATTTTAGCCAGATTTGAAGAAATCGGTTCGGTCAATGCTGAGATATAAGGCCAAATGCATTGCGGTACATACATAAATATGTTATTTACTTCCTTGTACGAAAAAGAAGTACTGTGATCGCGAAAAATTTCAGTTTTTCAGATTTCAACGGAAATATCCATTTTCCATCCCTGAATCCATTTTGACTAGTTTCGTTATGACGTCTGTATGTAAGTATGTATCTCTTGTAACTCAAAAACGATTACCCGTAGGATGTTAATTTTGGATTTAGGACTGTTGTAACATCTAGTTGTAGACCTTCTGTATTGATTGCAATCGACTGAACCAAAAGTGTCCAAGAAAGCCTAAAATCTAAACAAATTTGGATTTTTGACTTTTTCTTAACTGCAGTAATAGTGATCATTGAGAGTTTTTCAACGATATAGCATAGGTGGTACTTAATTTCGTTGGTTCCAGAGTTATAGCCAAATAAAAGTTTAATTAATAAAGTATTTGAATCTTATAAGGGGAAGGCCTACCTACCGGTTTGAACCAGACTTAATCTTCTGTTTTTTTATCTCGTTCTTTTAATTTAAATATATTGATTTATTAATAATTAATAACTTCTGATTGTAATAAAAAAAATTACTATAACTAATAATTCAATAATAGCAATAAAAAAGATATATATATATATATATATATATATATATATATATTATGAAAAAATAAGTCATAAGTTATTAAAGATGAGATTCTAAAAGACACAGCGAAAGGCTTTTGCGAGTGGGAGGAATTCTGAGGTATATTGACAAGATTGGTGGGGGGGGGGAGAGACAGTCTCCTTTTTAGTTGAACTGTTCGTCCGATCATACGCGGATGGACGGCGATGAGGAGACACGGGGATTCCTAAGGGATTCCCCGTGTCCAAAAAAAAAAAAAAAAAAAAAAATCATGTAAAAGAGGTAAAAAGATCCAAACCGGTGGAAGCTACCTTCGGGTGACTTCACTTGAGTGGGCACGGGATAAAAATTTATTTAAGACCGAGACCCGGCCGTCAGGGGTGGGATCTGGGAATTATATATCCGGACTCAGCCCTCCCCCTTTGATGGTTACAGGCAAGGCATATAAAAGATCCAGACCCAGTGGGCCGAACTGCCATACCGGACTTACAGCCGGCAGGCGGGGAGGTCCATTAGAGGCAAAGGACATTCCCCTGGGTTGAGCAATACTTGACTATGGATTCCGACCCAGGAAAAAAAAATATAGCATTCAAGATATATTTGCCAGGAAAATAAAAATATTGCTATGAAATTCAGAAATTTCTATATTTTATTTAATTTATTTTTTTATTTGTATATAAAGGACGAAATATTTTTTTAATTCATCCGTTAAAAAAAAAAATGTTTTAGTAATCAGAAATTCTATAAATCAAAACTAATTCATATTTTGGTAGCCTCCATTAAATTATAAATTCATACAGCATTTATTACATTGATATTTCCAATAGTTATACAACGTTACAGACTTCATATAATGAAAACAAAATAACTTCATTAATATTTTAATAAAACTTTAAAAAAGATAATTAAGTTATATGATTTATTTCTATTATTTATCTTTTATTAATTTATTAACAGTCAAATGAACTAAAATAATAAAAAACATCAAAAAACAAAAATTATATAATAAACCTAGTAGCAACTTATTAACACGTTAAATCAATTCGGGCAATAAATTTAGTAATAAATCATTTATTTGAACTGCAGTTAGGGCTAGTGTAGGCTATATATTCTGATATATTAAAGCTAAACTGATATTGATCAGTTCATGAAAAAAAAAAAACTTTATCAAAAACAATTTTTAAAAGTACTTATCTTATAATCCGATTGAAATAGTGATTTATATGTTTTTTTTAAACCTTTAATATTGCGTTTATTCTATGCAACAACCTGTTTTTTTATCGGTATAAGTTTACTACAAATGAAGACTAATTAGGCATTTCATTAGGTATATATTGATAGTGATCTGTGATCTCCTGTTTGATTCTTCAAACTTCTCTTTTTAATTTTTATTTATGCAGTATATCAGCTAAAGACCTTCAATGGAATAAATAGCCGCGAAGATTAATAGTTGTAGTTGATAGAAGTACACTCCTCTTCTTATACACTTAAATATGTAGCCCCTTTATTATATTGATTATAAAACGAAATAATCGGACTAGAACATCGAACAGTTAACAGGTTTCATATCATCATCTTCAGAACATTGTCGGGGTGGTCATCTCTTTAACATGCATCGATCTAACTAATAACAAGTTAGCCAAGCGAAATAGTAGCATGGTTTGATGATGAATTCCATCTTATTTAATGTGTATTATCATTCAGATCTTATATATAGAATTATAAGAAATTTTTAGGTATAATCAGGTCAAAAAAAGTGCCCAGGTTTCCATATAAAGAGCTTCTCTCAAAAAATCCGAAAAGTATCAAGGATACAGTAAGATAAGTAATTTGTAGAACATATAATTCTTTAAATATTTTCAAAGTGAATTTTTCAAAAAAATATGAAAAAGCTTCCATTCTCCATTATTTTCTTGAGGTTGAGTTTTTAATCTATCTAAAAAATCCTGCTAATAATTAGATTACAAAACTGTAAAATTAAACTTGTACCCTGAAATGAGAAATATGGTTCAAGAACGAAGAGTATAAAAGAATTATCAAAGTATCTTTTTTTAAAATAATAATATAAGATTGTAAATATAATTACCAGTAAATATCCCCAAAAGGGCAATAAAAACAGAATATGGCAAAATTAATATCACGGACTATTTAAAATACCTTTAAGAGATAATTAGTAGAAATGGAACCGTTAAAATAGTGATCAAGACCAAAAAACACTGTGTAAAAAATTTACACAAAAATATGTACAATAAAAAGAATTTTTCTATTAATTTAATATTAGGGAATTATAGCAGAGTAGTAAGACCAATCATGTTGTACTGTATGGAAACTACAAATAAAACTGGAAGAAAAATCTACTCAAGATAGAAATAAGAATATTAAAATGGATTTATGGCTCAAGAAGAGCACAAACTGATATCAAAATAAGATATAGACGATAAAATTGAAGATCTGGAAGTAAAAATGAGAAAACTATTACTAAACGTCTTTGGATACATGATCCGAATGAACTATCAAGGTTAAACAAATAGATTTTCATTAAATCTGGAACTATAAAGATCAAGCTGGCTATATTAAACACATGGAAGAAGAGCTTAAATCGTTCAACGTTACAAAAAATTACTGTCCAGACCGAAAGAAATACAGAAAGAACATTTTTGAATTAAATTATCCTGTAAGTGAAAAGATATCTCAACAAAGGAGAATGGACTGAAGAAAGAAGAGTTAAACAGTCTGAAAGAATGAAAAACTTCTGGAAGAAAAAAATAAACTACTTGAGATGATATTTGCGTGGTCCTTGAAGGCCTATCAACGGAGAAAAAAATTATAAGATTTACAGGTACCTACTCCACATCACGGATATAATGGGCTACCAAAAAGCATTGTACTAACCTGCAGAGATTACATCTCTAGACATCCTTAAAGTAGATGTAATAGGGAGGTCTAGTTGTTAACGTATAGTTTACACCTAGTATATCTATGTTTGACAGATAATATACAATTATCTATAGAATATACAATTATAGAGATTACATCATGTGAATTATATAGGGATTAATCACAAAGAAATTATTTATTTTTCTGTAGCTGAACGATTGGAAAAACAATTATCTTCCTTAAATTTCACAAATACGACGCTATAGTACAGAAAAAAAGTGAAAATAAATTTCTTTATAATTTTTTTACTGTATAATTAATGAAAAACAGAAATCACTTCTTTTTTTAAAAAAAAAAAAACCGACATATAGTGTAAAAGAATACGTAATAAGGGTTTCTTAAAGAATTTTACATATTGAAAAATTTATTTATCAAACGATTAATTGATTTATTATGTTTATCAAAAATAATTTATTTTTTTTACGAACAATTTTATAAAAGTTGAAAAAATCAAAATATTATTTTTTAAGAAGGTTAATTTTTTAAGGCACGTCCTTTGTACCGTAATAATATCTAGTTTATATATATATTTAATTTAATTAGTTTAATTTTTGTTTTAATTCTCTCCTTTGCAATTTCTATTGATTTTTCTAACATTGCTTTAATCAGTACTTTTCATCTCATATCTGTTTGAAACAATTAGTTCTCCTAATCTAAATTAATTGTTTTTGATGTGCCTGTACTGTGGCACCTCATGAACTACACGAGGCCTATTGATTTCCGCGACCTAGGCATCTCAAAGAACAAAGAAAATTACTGGGAGGGGGCCTATATTTGTACGTACAACCGTACGTATGTATGTACGAATATTCTACGTGTGTTGCTGTGTTTAATGCTTAATAATTTTCAATTGGATAAACCCATTTTTGAGGAAATTTTGCACAGAGGCTTTTGTGTATGAGCCAGTTTATTAGTACATGTTTGTGGTCAGTATGTCAAGGAAGTAGAATAGATAGTTTATTTGGGGTCAATTTTCCCAAAATTTTTGCTAACATGAACCCACTTTATATTAACCTCAGTACATGCGTATGCTTATTTCACCATTTAAAAAAAAAAAACCTCAAAATCCCCCACCTTTCCCCTAAAATTCTAAAAGGTATCTTTTTATTTCTTCCATATTTTTAACTGAATATTTTTATCTTTCCATGGTAATATTGGTAATATGTGTGATGGTAGTATTTTGGATGGGGGAATCGATCACAGGTTAAAATTACAGATTTTTTAAATTAAAAATTTTTTTTTTTGTTCGTCTTGCTTCGTATTATTGTTAGCAACCAGAAGCACCATTTCATCACAACATAATATTGGATTTAAAACAAAATTGTCAGGAAAGTATAACAACTTTATGGTATTTTTTTTTTTTTAACGCATTTTATTAAATAAATCCTACTCTAAGTGTTCACATTGCGGTTTAATTTAATAATAATTTCATAGCCAGGGAGATTTTATATAAAAAAAAAAAAATAGAATTAAATTCATAATTTTTCATACTAAAAGAATATATACAATTTCAATAAATATAAACATGTTATAATGGTAAATTTAATAGAATATAAACTCAATATTTTAAAAATATTACTGATATAATTACATTTTATTACCAAATAAATACGAGTTAAATAAAGCAAAATAATATGAACAAATGATTTTTATATTTTTTCTACTGAAAATGGAATTATTTTAATAATAACTATACAAAGAGTCAAAATTTATAAAACATGGTAGTGTTTTACTGGTGTTTGATTACATTTTAAAGTCTTGCAATTATTTTATAATGTATACTCTATCATAAATTAAATGTAGGTATCAGTACTAAATGTACGTATAAATATATATGTATATAGCTAATTCTAGTACATCTTAATGAACCTTTATTGTAATAATACCCTTGTAATCAAAGCTCATAATAGATATTACGTTATCGTTCACAGTAACGTAAAGTTTGTAATACGTTTTAGATACGTGCTTTAAACATTTTAAGTTCGTTCATTTGTTCGTAAAGTCTTGTCACCAAACCATGCTGGTGTGTAATCTCAAGCCAATTAATGAATGAATAGCCTGTTCATTACATGGTAATAAACTAAGATATATATACCTGTGAGGTGCATGCTTGTAGTAAGAATAACACTCAACTTGTGTGGTCTACCCCTTGTTTTGTATCTTTTTAGTTTGTTATTATAATTTTTTTTTTTTTTTAATTAATTTTTACCCCGTATTTTATATACCCTTTGCTTATATTTATCTAATTATTTTTTTTTAATTTAAATTTTATTGATTTGATTAACATAATTTTCTACTTATAAGTTTAAAAAAATTTTAAATATAATTTTTGTAAATTTGTATTATAAATATTTCAAAATTATTAAAAAATAATCATTGAAAAATCTATAAGAGAAAGTTGTTTTTTTATTACAAAAAAATTAGGTAAAAAACATAAATGTGATAAAAAATTTGTTGAAATATATATGGTTGAGAAAATAGATGAGAGGGGGGAAATTTTTTTAAGGACACGAGGTAAAACATTTTTTTTTTGATAGCCGAAGATATTAAGAAATTAAAAAGACATCCATTATTGAAACCACCGAAGAAATTATTATGAGAAAATAACTGGGATCATGTAGCTAAAATATTTCTTTACTTGGCTCATAGATTTCTGAATTTTTTCAATAATAATAATAATATTTGGAATATAAAAAACAGTAGTATTTTTAATATTTTTCCAATGTAATATGCAAACTTTATCTGTTTAGCCTCCGGAATTACCGTAAGGTATTACTTTAGAGAATGAATGAGGATAATGTGTATGAATGTGAATGAAGTGTAGTCTTGTACAATCTCAGGTCAACTACTCCTGAGAAGTGTGATTAATTAAAACCCAACCACCAAAGAACACGATCTAGTAAACCAAATGATATGCAAACCAAACTCAATGATATTTACCTACTACATATCAGATTAAAATCATTTATTTTGGGATAAATGCTGTTTAACCCTTCGAGTGACTAACAAAACAAATAAATATTGAAAGACCATTATCTGAAAAATGTATCTTAATTCATTTAAATATTCTTATATGGAAATTACAAATCTGTCTCTTTTGTCTACTTTTAATGCAATTTTAGAATTAATACCTCCCTAAACAATAAGTTCATGACTGTTGTAAAATATTAAAACAGAAATTAAAAAAAAAAAAACTCAATAAGCAATTGCTGAAATGTGGTGATATCTATAAAGGAAAAAAGAAATGTCATTGGGACAGGAAATAAATGAGATCAAAATAATATTAAAATAAAATAGTTTAAAATTAGAAACATTTTTTTTTTTTTTTTTTTTTAACCTCCAGAACCACGTTAAGGTATGTCTACACAGGATAAGATGAATGAATTGTAGCGTGTGTGATAAATGCAATGCCTGACCAGGATTCGAACCCGGGACCTCCGGATGAAAGGAATTAGAAACATGAAAAATGATGAAAAACTTACAATAAAAATTTCACGTTTTTAAAAAATAAAAAATTTTACCAAGAGAAAAAATGGTCGGAACTGATAAAAAAAATGTTTGCTAATAATTTTCTTCGTAATAAATTTAATAAAGAAAAGGCTAGGCAAAATACGGCATTGCATGACTTTCCCGACTACAGTAAAATAAAAGTACAATACTTTCCACTGATATTAAAAATGAAAAGAATTACAGCATAAAAAGAAATATATATTTATTTAAAGGCGAAGAATAAATAAGAATACAGAAAAATAAGTTATGCTTAACAAATTTGCTCATGTGGTTTTCTCTAAATCTAATATTAACTCCTTCAATATTGGCTAAAATAAAAACAAAAATAAAATTTTAAAAAACTTTTCTAAATTTAAGTCCGGGGTCTATAATTTAAATAAATCTGATATAGACATTACATGACTTTCATGTACGAAATCCAAAAATAATACGATTCTACATTATAATTTTCAATAAATAACTACCTCTTATGATGTGTCGTTGAAAAGCTCTCAATTATAGCTTCTTACTGCAGTTAAGAAAAAGTCCAATTTTTTGTGGATTTTGGGTTTTTTTTTTTGGACACTTTTGGTTTAGTTAATTGCAATCAAAATAGAAGGTTCACAACTAGATGTTAAAACAGCCCCAAATCCAAAATTTCAACATTTCTACGGCTAATCGTTTTTCAGTTATGCGAGTTACGTACAAATATCACGCCAAAACTAGTCAAAACGGATATTTCCTTTGAAATCTGTTGAGGAAGTAAAAACCAATTTTGACATTTCATGATAGCTCTTTGCGTGAAGTTAAAATATATTTTTAAAATATTTAAACTGAAGGTAGACATCGAAAAAACAAAAAAAGAATTCAATTTTAAAAGGTGGGGGTTGATCTTTAATTTTTTAAATTTGCGATTGTTTTATAGCCATTGCAGTGATAAAGTTAATAAATTTTCCTCTAAATTTTGAAATTAAATTGAAATGTATTTTTTCGCGATATCTTTCCCCCCTGAATGAATTTTTAAAAGAATTAATATGATCCATGCTCCATACATAGAAATATTTGAACCAAATTTGAAGAAAATCGATTGGGTCAACCATGAGATATAAGGCGAGAAGTACGCACATACTTACGCGATAAAGTACGTAATAATAAATTACGTGATAAGTACACATAAACGTACGCACATTCATACATATGTTGTTTTATTGTATGTTTAAATAAACTAGTTGGCCCTAAAATTATTCGCAGTGAAAGTAAAAATGTATACTGATAAAAATTAGAAAATCACTTAAATATTAATCCATATAAATAAAAAACAATCTTCGTTTTGTGTGTGCCCCAATATGTAACTCAAAAACTACTTAACTAATGTGAGCTGAAAATTTCAAAATTTTAAAAGACCGTTTAAATGAGATACATTGCAAATTTAAAAACGCAGATCATTATTTTTAGTCAAGTTCAGTATAAATTGTGTCGCCAAAAAAACAAGAAAAATAATCGTGAATTAATGTCGTACAATTTATTATTTTTATTAAATTTCATTGTTTTTGTACGTTACAGAAATTTAAAAAGAATGTAAACAATTTATAATTTAAAAACAAAAATAACAATGCGTCCAAAACGACAAAATATTGGTTTGGTCGACATACAATTCGAGCCAAGTGAATGTAAGAATACATAAAAATGAAACAGAATAAGAAACAAAACAACGAAATAAACGAAATAGATTACATATGTCAAAATTACGGGCTACAGGATCATCATAAGAATGTGAAAATGATCGATTGTATCAATTGGTAAAACTTAATCATATTGAATTTCAATATAATTCTGAAATATTTGAATATAGCTCGCATCCAATTGTTTTTGTTGAAAGGTTTTACTTGTTGTTAAACGTTAAAATAAAGTTTACGCATATTGTAAAGTATTAAAATTTTAAAATAAACTACTGGAATATGTTGTATGAATTGTAAATTTAAATTGAATGCACTACTCCGAACCATTATTCTTATTCTTTACAGGTATTACAACTTAAATCTGAAACATTTCATAAATAACATACGAAAATGTAACATACTATCAACTGAAATTTCTAATAGATTTTGTTTTTTCCATGAAGGTAAACAAATCACAAGATCAATCGTAGCAAATATGTGGATTGAATTTGAAAATTTCATGTTTTTGTCATGGTTAATCTTACATTGAACGCTACAGTGTAGGAGAAACAAGCGATCTTTTAAAATAGAGGTTAAATGAATTCACAAAAAAAAAAAAAACATCGTATATCCTAGTGAATTGCAATGATTTTTGATTTATTTGAATGAAATACATTTAATAATGAACTGTTAATGTACATTTTATTATTTTTGTAATAAAATTTGTCAAATATAATATAAAACATATTTTATTCATAAACTCAAATTTAGTAATAGCTAAGCATTGCCGGGTCCGCTACTTGTTTATATTAATAAATTTAATAATTATAAATATTATATTTATAATATAAACTTTTAATAATTGAAACAAAATAAAATTAACAACTTAAATTAATCATTATATCTAAAAGGAAAATCATGTAATTTGATACTTTTCCTCTGGACAAGTATTTACTCTCATACAATATTATACAGTAAAACTTGTAGTTGCGTTACAATTTATTCTGATATTTCTTATTAAAACATAGAATTTTTCTAACGTTCAGGCAAGTATTTTGTGTAAAATAAAATCTTTTGTAAACCATTTCTATTATCGATAATTTTCAAGCTTTTTGAATTGAAATCTTTGTATAATTAAAATATTTTTTTTTGACTATTTATCCGTAAATTTATGTTCCAAAATATTCCTATTTGTTCTAATATAACTTCGTATAGCAGTTTCTTATTTTCTAATCATATACGACTACTTTTGCATAACAATCTAATTCATGTGTAATAATTTTAATTCTAACAACATTCATAAATTCAAATGCGATATAATGTGGTTTAAAATCTATTTTTAATTATAAATTTAACGAAAATATGTAAAATAGAATATTTAATTTGATAATGTACCTGTGGTATTTTTAAAACGGTATTTACTAATTTAATTGAAAAAAAGTTAGCTACAATGAGAATGAATAACTAACGGAAATTTAAAATATAAAAAAGTTAATGCAGTGTGAAATAAAAAATAATTAAATAATTTTTTAGTGTAATTTAGCGTATTAATGCGTAAAATAATAAATGAAGAAAATAACATCCACGTTCTTGTTTTTATTAAAAGGCATTTAATACGTAGATAATAGTACTGTAAGTAGATGAAATAAAAAAAATACTAATGAATAATTTAAAATTTGGTACGATTCATATTAGTGAAATTATGTTTTTATGTAAATTTAATAGATAGAATATAAAATTATAACTTTGCGGTAGGCAAGCAGGCAGGAATAGTAGTTTACTCTAAGCTAAATATATGATCACGTGCCTAAAATCTTTACATCAGTGACGTGTTCAACCAACCTTTTTTCATGGATATTATAAAGTTGCTAATGTTCTCATATCATGGTTGTTATTTTTTCTACTTGTATTTATATTTATATTTTTTTTTGTTCTGAATAATTATTTTAATTTTATTTGAAAATTAATAGGTAGTCAGTAAAAATTAGACGAATGAATGAATCTTGAAGTAAATAATAAAATTTAAGTAAAACGTTAATAGAGACAGAATTTAAAATGAAATATTTTCGTTGTATAAGTCGAATTGCTCAATAATATTTCTATATGTAAAATAGTTTTAAATAAGTCTATAAAATAAAATAAATTAAAGTAGAAGGCTAAATCTATAAATTACAGAATCCGTAATTTTTACATACATTTTTCACAAGGATTTATAAAAAGTTACGTCATCTACCTATGTTATTAATAGAATATTAATCAAAAAATATTAAATTATTTGCATATTTAATAGTCGAAAATTATTATTATAATATTTTAATTCAGTTAAAATATAAAAAATATATTATTTTAAAGACAACTGAATTAAACTTTGTAAAGAGTAATAATATCTTTATCGACATTCATATTTCCCTAGTTTTCTAGTTTTCAGATTTTTCCCACAATGAACCATCCACTAAAAAACAAATAACTCTTATCTTTTTTTTTCTCCTTTAATTACCACCTGAGCTGTAACAATTTTTGTTTGAAATCCAGATAGCAATAGAATAAAATACCACAAAAAAAAAAAAAACAATAAAATTATGTTTAATGAAACTATTAAAAAAAATACTGGCAAAGTATTGCCTGGCTTTTCCGACTATTAATAATAAAAATTTAAAGAGTTGGAGCCAAAAAAAGCAAAATATAAACTTTTTTTTTTTTAGAAGAGGAATATACTCGTATTAGTGGACCCGACAGACGTTGTCCTGTTCACACGTCCTGAATTTTAAAATTTTAACCTTTTTAAATAAGCTGTAACAATTTGGACTGTTTTGATGAAAATTTTTATTAAAAAGTAAGATGGATAACCATGGATTATGGACCAATTGCGCATGTTGAGTATGTTGACCAATATTTCTTGCTCTTCCACGAAGACCTGGCATTTTTCTGTAAAAATAAAATACTGTAAAAAGTACACGACTAATATGAGTAACTTCTTTAAGATGAAATTTGAATTAAGTAACAGGACTGAAAAGATTTATTGTACAAAATTTTAGATAAATAATGTATAATTTTATTTTTATTTATTTTTTATTTAATATTTCCGATAAGTAAATATTTAAAA